>JAVCKV010147271.1:0-18515 GCA_032274145.1 Herpochondria borealis | reverse complement strand
GTTATGCGTACACTATTCTATACATTTCTAACATTTTTTCGTCCCGAAATTAAATGCGAGAACGGAAAGTTTTCTATAAATGCACTACAAGACGCAGAATTATAAACAACCCTTGCCCCGGTTCACACCTTTACTTAGAAAACTAGTGCTCTTTATCGCTTCGATAGTTATGAATAGTTAGTACTTTTATTTATAATTGATTTCATTTACTAAAAGAAACCCAGATGGGTGTAGCAGAACGGCCACGGGGTTAACTAAACACCTGCGAGAAACTGTCACAAACATCTGTCACTCAAACATCCCTACACTCGCCAATCCAACTTTCCCTCCCTCATCCACCCACGTACGACTAATTTAGGTATATTATAGAGCATCCAATACACGTATGGGCTCTGGAGAAACTTTTTGAAGTAGAAAATCCCAAAAATCCTCCAGATATTTATTTATTGATGGCAGAAAACATCCAAAGTACTTCCAAAATTGTGGAAGTGTTATGGATGTTTTACTTTCAGAAATATTCCCAAAGTTGAAAGCATTTGTTGATGTTTCTCTTCAAAGAAAACTTCCATACATGAAATTAAATTTGAATGCGCAACATCCATATTAATATTAACGTTTTGAAATTAATAACTGAATCGATAAATCTGAAAATATTCCGTGTCCTGGAATGAATTATGGATTTAAAGCATTTGAAATTCAATACAAACATTTCGTATTCTAGAAGTTTTCCTGGATGTTAAACATTCAAAACCACTTCCAAATTCTGGAATTGTTAATTTTTTCATGTAAGTGGTGACTTACATTAAAGATAAGCTCCCAGAAAAACTTCCAGATATTGAAACTCTTTTTGGAAGTAATTCTTCCAAAAAAAATCTTTGAACCCTGGATGCGGAGCATGAAACAAAACTTCCAGAAAAACTATCAAAATTTCAGGTAAAACTTCCGCGTTTGCGGACTCGGAGGTACATGCTTAGTTAAATGATACAGTAATATCATGATTAATTTACAATGTATCGGCTAATATTGCAGGTGCGAATTTCGTAAATAAAACTCTTTCATTTTTATTGGCAGATTAAATAATAAAAGTTTTCATATATTTTTCAACCCTATTAAGCGATATGGTCATCATGTGTTGAATTGGGCTTAATTAGTTTCATTTCATTGTTCAAAAATGGTTTGAAAATAAATAAAAAATTGTGTCTCTACAGACCATGGAAGAGAATTACCATGAATGGCTTGAAAAAGTATTTTTCATAAAAACAACGAGAATATCTTGAAATATGACTTGTAAAAAAACTTAGCTCTCAAGGACAGAGGAAACAAAGCGACCAATGAGGAGTATCCCCATTGCCAAAATGACGACGGTGAAAGAACTTGGTGAATTCGAATCACGGTAAAAGAATTGCAACTTAATTTTAATTACAACCGACGCGTCGCACTTCATTCTTCCCATTTCGAGCTTGAAGGTAGGTCGTCCCTTCAGCCGCCGCACCGCGTCCATCTTCCGCCTCGCACTCATTTGAGTGCCCTCCATAAAGGTGTCTCTCCAACTCATCCCGCTATCACATCTTCCTTCATTCCCCCATGCACAACCGTTGATTCAACTCTTTCGGTTCATATCTTCACGCCCTCTCAACACCAACATAAATCAATGTCGAGCCCACGGCTGCATTATACCCATCCTGCATCTCATCAGCACTTCCTTCGCTTGTTGACGGTTAATGAAACTGCAACCGCTGCTCCTACCACACGATCCCAGCTATTTTCCTCGGCCCCAATCAACTCTGTTTCTACTGCGGACAACATCACTCCTTCAATCATCAACACACCCTCAGCTTCACAGGATTTCGGTCCAACTATACCAACCCTATTCCCTTTATCGGAACAGCAGCGCCAAAAGCATCACCAACAGCCGTTTCGGGAACAAACTCGAAAGCGCCAAAAACTGAGAACAAACAAATTCCGTCCCCAACATCTTCTCACCTGCCTCCACCTCCGCGACCTAAGCCACTTTCGCCATATACTCGTGTTCGTCTGCACTACCTTCATGTAGATGCTCCGGAAATCAGTCTTCCGTCTGCGCAACTGACAGCAGCTCCATCTGCATCCGTGTTACCGCATTCTGAATCAATGCAACCGTCACTACAGATTGGAGATTCATTATACGCAAAATCAACCGTTCGTGAAGCGGTATCTGCGCAAGCACCAGTTACTGAAGAAACATTATTAGACAAAACTTCTTCGAAACCAGCAGAAACTATCAAAAAGAGCACGAAGGAGTGGAAACGAGGACCTCTTGTTTCAGCAATTCTACCACCAACGTTTCCACAAGCATCTTCTCCATCAGCACCATCGATAAATCCCCAAAATAATACCAATGTCGCTGCCACTACATCCTCTCAACAACTCTCGAGACCTAACGACAACATTCTTCTGCGTGTTCCTGCGCGCAATGCCCTAGTCCATGTATGGTGGGATGATCGCGGTGCCTTCTTCAGTGGGCGTGTAAAGGGGCGTGCTGCTGGACATGGTCAACACGCGCGCATGGTGCAGTATGACGACGGCGACATCCTCCCAGTGAATATTGATAACGTCTTCTGGCGCTGTATTAGACATGAAGCTGACGGTGCGAATGGCGAGCATACCTGGATTGAACCAGGGCAGGTTTCCGAGGCTATGCGGGAGCGAAAGGATGGCTGCTATCGTCGGAAATCCCGAGGCTCCTCCCACACGTCCCCGACTCGTCCTTCTCTTCCAAATAGAATATCGCAGCGACGCACGTCGCTGCGTATGAGAAGTACAGAGCAGCGTAAAAATATAACGCCCACTAGTGCTGCAAATGTAACACATTCGGATGCTGTATCTATAGCAGAACCAACAGAGATAAGGGAACCGATAGTAAGATCGGGAGCAATTTTGAGTGTGGCGACAAATGAGGTGGACAAATTTCCAAAAACGCGTGTGGTTTCCGATATCTGCAGTGATGAATCGGGCGTACAGACACAGACTTCAGACAAGATCGACAATGATGCTTGGAACGCACTGCGAGGGAGCGAGGTGCCGAAATTGAAGCGACTTGGCCTGCGTCATATGGACGTAAGAAAACAAACTGAATAAAGTTAAGATTTCTGGATATCTCTTTTTTTCTTCTTTTTCTTGAGAGTAGGCCGGCTGGTTTTTAGTTGAGTTAGAAAAAGCACCCTTATCAACGTTAGATCCATTTTGCGTGCTATTTTGTCTTTTATTCGGGGACTGTGTGCCCATCAATTTTTGAATATAAATTTCTCCTGAATTCAAATGAGGTCTGCTTTCGAAATGAAGAAGTAGAATTTTTAATTATGCTGCCTGGAAACATGAACCATAATGCCTGTGTTCAATCCTCTTGAAAGGATGGAAAAGCTGAATCATCGATCCAAAATGTGGAACTCAATATTGCGCCATGGTCTAAAGAGCGCACATGTGTGATTGAGGAAAACCAATAGCCTAAAATGTATTTAGACCATAACTCCCAACGTAAGGATTATTTCAGCTGCTTCGCCCTTCTTCTTCAACCATTCTGGTAGATCGGAAACCAATAATTCTCTAATTTTCGAAAGAATACTAGCACCAGTTTAATGGATCTAGAAATTGTATCTCCCAGTGGTTTTTAATGAGGCTGAGCGAAGCAAGTACTCTCCATACTTGACTGAATGTTCCTCACATCAACTATATAACCATGATCTCATTAACGATTCTTCTGTTGGCCGAATCACAATCTTTAAGCATTTTTAGAGATGTAATGATCCTTACTTATGGATTCAGCAGCCCGGCTGTGTTTATACAAGTCCAGAAGACAATGAATCCAGAATCGATGAAGATACACAGGATATCTTTAGAAACCTAAGCTTTTGTGTTATATATTGTTTTTGTCAGAATTTTGAAAACCACTGATCTCGCAACCAATGCCATCAAACTATAAGTCAACAAGTCATTATCAGAAGGCAAAACGAGTAATTGTTATTTAAAATGCTTCGCAGATACCATATTAAAAACAAGGCTCGGGTTGTGCTGTTCATACTAGTTTTGAAACCCTGTACAACACATCTGACAAAGCTCAACAACAGAAAGCGGGAACAAAGTTGTCTTTGTTCTAAATTTACAGTTGCTGAACAGTTAGCGGGATGGATCACAGAACATTTAACTTGTTATACTTAGTAAAAGATTGGAAATTGGTAAGAAGAAAAGAAGTAGGTGACGGAATGTATAGATAATAATACGACATTGGTTACAGCATACCCCTCTTTAATGATAAGATGAAATGAAGAAAGTTTAGTATCTTTTTTCGCAAGAAATTTCTCGGCAGGTTGAGCTATTTATTATGCTTATGGTAGTGTGGTTTATTTTTCACCACTCAGAGCTTTGACAGACTTCAATTTATTTCACCTCCATGAGAACTGCAGAAGTAGAGTACAAAGTTACTAAAGGGGGCTTCCACGAAGCAGAAGAATTGACGAAATAAGAACAGTGTAAGAGACCTGTGAGTCGATGCTTCGTAGGTTACCCTCCGGAGAATGTCTTCATGGTTGTCATTGGCGTAAATCTATGGTTAAAAACCGACCGACTTTTCTACCTTCTCCTCGAGCAAAGAAGTACAAAAAAGCCTCGTCTATTGCTCAACATAAATATAATGATTTCCAAGCTTTGCATTTGCTGGCATATGGACTTTTAGACATTCAGACTCAGCTCGACCGCGTGATGAATATCATCTTTCAAAAAGTTCAAAACTGATGAATACCATAAAATGCATAATAATAAGTTGAATTGTGTCTTGAGTATAGCTTTGAGTCGAAGTTCCAACCCGAGTATTCCTACATGAAATGCAAGACAAAAAAAACAGCTAAAAAAGTGTAAGAAAACATGTTATCTTCCAGATGGATTGGGACATAGTGGGAATTACTCCGTAATTATCAAATCTGTAAAATGTGAGATACAGATTAAGATTGTGCAATAAGATATAAAGTAACCTGCAAAGTAGTTCATTTTGTTCATGTACAGTGAAACCTCGATAAAAACATGCTCCTCGGTGGAATAGTCGAATATGCACTTAACCAGGGTATGCGGAAAACGGGACTGATCACGATTGACTTTAATGTCTCTTAAAATGGTCAAAAATAGTCGTCTGACGCTTTTCCTGCTGCTTCTCGAGCCTTAATTCTCGCTGACAATCGAGGATAGCTCTACGGCTTGTCTCATTCAAGACACCATGCCGCTCAGTGGTAGCCTTCGCAACGGCGAGGCACTTGAGCTGCATTGCCGGGCTGTCCTGTTCCATCTCCACATCTTCTTCATCCGCAGACTTGGAATCCTCTTTTTCAGTTTCGGAAACAGCTGCAACCTCCAGACCCTGCAGTTCAACTGAAAGTTCCTCTGTGACGTCATTTTCGCCACAAGAGTTAAGCAAATTTTGTAGCTGGTCCCTTTTAAACTTCAAACCATGCTCTGTAGCATCTCTAGCCATGTTTTCGAGCGTTTCGCCCTCATCATCTGAAGTAACACCCAGGCTCGATCTGCTTTGCCTGAAGCAGTGCAGGAAGCAGTTGGAGATAACATTACCAGGACATGCGCACCACTCCTCAGTCACCCACCTCATTGCCGTTAATATGTCAACATTGTAGATCGATTTCCTTCCAGCCTCAATATTCTCAAAAATCCTGAAAAGAAGCCGACGGCGATACTTGTTCTTAACCCAGGCAATAATACCTGCGTCAAGTGGCTGGACCTTGCTCGTCGTGTTTGGAGGCAGGAACTCGACTTGAACGTTCTGTAACTCCGGCAACTGCTCCTTTCTGCCGTGGGCGGAACAGTTATCCAAGAGCAACAAAACTTTGCGCCCCGGGGTGCGGCCGATATACCCATCTAGACGTCGCAGCCAGCTATGGAACAGCGTCATTGTCATCCATGCTTTTTTGTTGGCATGGTAATCGAAACCTAATTCCTGCCCAGTCTTCCGCTTGAACGCGCGCGGCATCTTCGAATTCCCAATCGCCATCAACTGCATTTTTTTGCTACCGTCACTATTGCAGCATGCGAGGAATGTCATGCGAGTCTTTTCCTTTTTGCGGCCAGCTACTGGCGCACTTGAAAGAGTCCATCCCGGTGGCTGCCCGTAGAAAAGTCCGAACGCATCGGCGTTCCACACATCCTTTGGAGCGCACGTGTCCAAGATGTTCATGATGCGCGGCATTTTCTCTCTGATGGCGTTTTCGTCAGCCCCCAAAGCCTCACCATGAACACGTCGGAACTTCAAGCCATAACGCTTTTTGAAACGATCCATCCACCACTGCGAGAACGACAAAGAAAGCTTCTCGTTACCTGACAGGTGTTTGTTAGCTTCTTCCATCAGCTTTTCGGTATGCATGCGCACCAGTTCGCCTGACAACAACACGCCGCGGTTGTTCTGATCGCTTATCCACTTGTATAGCGCGATCTCGAGGCGAGGGGCAGCGCCGGTGCGATTGCGCTTTTCGTTCAAGCGGCGGTGCTCAGAAGGGCGCTCAATCTCGTGACAGTTTTTGAGTATGCGGCTCATCGTCGACAGGTTCGGGATTCGGTCGAGGCCAAACACATCTTTGGCCCACCCTGCAAGCGCGGCTTGCGTTGTGCGCTCACCGGCGTTCTTTCGGCGTCTGCACGCATCAATGAGGCGCTGTTTCTGTTGCAGCGAAAGTGTTTGGGTCATGTTTGTGCGCGAAGTATGAACAAAGTATCATGCGCTGTGAAAAATGACGATGGGTTGAATGACCAGGGGAGTTATGCGAGGCTTTCAACCATTGAACGCGTTCATTTGATGTCTCTTTCGATTTCAAATTTTCAAATTTTCATGGCTTTATGCGGTGTGTTACACATCTAAATTTAATTTAAAATTAAGTTTTGTGGCTCAGCCGGTATGCAATATGCATTAATGCAGTATATACCCCAAATGGTTCCAAAAACGATGATTTTCTCTTGGTGGATTGATATTTTATGCACTTGGTGGGGTTATGCACTTATCGCGTAATGTTTTGAACGGGGTTTCACTGTACACCTACATGTTTCCAGGAAAAAATATCTGTCAGAAAAACGAAAAAACGGAACAAAATTTGATTAACTTGTCAAAAACCAATGATTAAAACATTCAAGATTACGAGACGAGAATAAGAGTTCTAAATTCTGCTTTTTTATTCCAGTATTTTTTCAAATATTTTCAAGCAGTTGTGAAATCTTCCTTTAAAACAATAAAACAAATAATTAAATAAATTTCAAATAATTGTATGCATTTCAATTACCTTTCATTAAATAAGTAATATAAAATAGAATTCAACTGGATGGATTGGGATTATTTTTAATTGAAAAAAACACAAAATGCTTTAGTTTATTTTATTTCAAAGAGAAAAGAAAAAATTATTAAATTAGAATTATATCAAGTATAGAGAATTGAAAGAAAGAATAGCAGGAGGTCTATACTTTAGAAATATATTATTTGTAGGTTAAACCATACTAGTGATTAAAAGTCAAAAAAACATTATCACGACATTTATTATAATATTTATCTTAATATGTGCACATGGGCGTTTTAAAGGTTGTAATCTGGACTCTCCGAAAAAGTGATATTCTTCAGCATGGGGGAGGGGGCAGTACTACATTTTTTACACGACTTTATGATACAACACATAAATTTAGAAGGACAAAAGAATATCGTTTCATTCAACACGTTTTCTTCGGGGAAATTTGCTTCCACACGTTGAGAAGTTTTAATTAATAAATTAAGCACTGCACGGTAACAATCTGAAACATTCCTTACCGATGCTGCACATGTAGTGTTTGAATAACGCCTTGCCTATTCCTGATAGTTTTGAACTACTGATTTCATCACTGCAAATTGTTGCACCATGGTTGCACTTTATGTACTCGATTTGTCAGTCACCGAAATATTTGGCATGATCCAATTGCAATCAATAATGCATTCGTTGCGCTCTTCCGCAACCTCGACACGGAGATTTGGCGTGCATTTATTTCCTCTCTTGTGTTTGAGCTCCCTCTTAAAAAGGGAAATTATCTAGCAGGTTAATCCCTGTGCTTTGCGTTCTTCTAGCACCCGCTAGTATAAATAGCGAGCAAGTTCAGAATGAAAGTAAAAAGAGGACATCGATCTGGCACGAGACGATCCTCCCGTAACAGTGATTACTACTTGAGCCGCAAACCTCCACGTCGTCACAGAATCGTTGTTTGCCTTGTGTAACACCTTGGAAAAAGACGCTTTGTTTTTATTCAATACATTTTGTTGATTTTCTCGTTAATTTTACTACTTCAATTTAACCCAAACCGTGTTGGGAAGATGTCTTGGTGAACAGAACCGACGGCTGGTCTGTTTTGTTTTATTTCTGCTTGCTTGGAAAACCTTAAATAGGAAAACCAGCAGCCTCTTCCCTCTCACAATGTTTCTATATCAGAACGGTAAAAAAAACTGCATTTATTGTACAATGTTTTCCCGTACGGTTTTCAAAGTATTAAACAAGGCTGGATTTCTTTCTGCAACACCCCTGACTTTTCAGTTTGGAAATGATAGTCGGCCGAGGGCTTTCTGTGGTATCCCCGGCTTCTGCAATTTGCATCTCCGCATTGGTCTTTTCATCTCGAGATGCGTTGCCTTTCCTTGGGCAGCACTTCGAGAGAAGTCTTAAAAAATGTAGCATGGGTAGCATTTGAAAAAACCTAGCTTTTTAATCGGCTGTGTGCACATATTATTAAGATAAAAAATGTAATAAATATTTTTGAGAAGGACCTTTTTCCTTTTCTCATCGTGATTATTTTATTGTAAGGATTGCCATAAGCACAATCTTAATTTTTTCATATTCGAAAAACTTGTATTATTCATAAGAAGGACCATTACCATGATGCTACTTTTATTTGTAAAATATTTATAATCTTAATCTCAATCGGGAAGATAAACAGAATCCGGAAATTGCTATCTGAATAAAACGAAACCCCCGTATGAAAGTTTACATGAACCCTTCATTGAACATAAAAGAGAATTGATTTAGCCAAAATCTGCAGTACAGGTATATTACTCAAAGTATATTGTATTATCAGCAGCTTTCATCTATGATACTGCTCGATAATCAGTCAGTAGACTTGAAAGCGATAAAAAAAATTGAGATTCTGTGTGTTTCTAGTGTATGGGGAATTTTACATTCCAGTGGTCTCTTTGTTGCACCAGAAAGAAATTCCTCTGACTCAACGGGAGCCTCCGTTTTTGTCTCTTCGCACTGCTTTTGTAAAGAATTCGAATTTAATCGATACAGCAGGAAGTGTGGTCCAATCCTCTTCCGAGGTGGTAGAGAAAAGGGATGCCCGGGTAGCCGGAAAAAGGGGATGTCCAAAACAAAATAAAACTCAAAGAGCGTAAGATTTCCTAGAACTGGAGTGGCGGGTCCGTCGGTACAGCGGGGATGTTTCTGTAATCCGCCCGAGCGGAGGGTCATTACGCACACATGTAATCAAGAAAGGGGTGTTTTGGGTGTGTTGTAATACGGGGTTCCGTTCTGCACCTTGCTTTTTCGTTTTTCGTTCCAAGCGCCGTGAAATACGGAAACAGGTATTCGTACAGTCATACTGTCCTCGCGATACCCGAACTATTGGGTTTACAATTAAGGCACAAATAAGACACTCTACAAGGCTCTGTATTCGGCAAGTACAGTGTTTCGCGCGGAATTACCGATAAGAATATTCATGCACACGGTACAGCGCACTGTCTGTATGAGCCGGTATACCGGCCGGAGGCAGTCCAGTGGTTCCTGCGTAAATATGCAAAGCCGAACGTCATCCGCGATGCGGTTCACCAATTCAAGACTTGCTCGCAGAAGGCGAATGAAGAAGAAGAAGCATACGGTAACCGTTTAAGAGATGCTGCCACTCGTTGTGGAATGTTTTTACCGATTCTGAGTTAATGACCGTCTATACAGACGGCCTAGACCCGCGTGTGCGGTCCTACGTTGCTCGCTTTCGCGAACCTCGTCCTCGCGAAGAAGTCACCTTAGAAGACCTTGTGACTTTCGCGCAAGACGCGGGAAACTCACAGCGCGCTCGCGACACAAGGCCAGTTCCAATCCGCTCAGCGGTGTCACAAAGGTCCGGACGAGTCCACTTCGTCGACTACGGTGACGGGTTACCTCATCAGGACGACGACCGACATCAGTCAGACAACATCCAGTTCATTCCCGAAAGTTCGGACAACACCGATGAACTACCGTCAACCTTGACCTCGACTGAGGACGCCGTCTACTACGGTGAGCAACGTGGAAAACCCCGGTGGATGCCGGCAAAGACACTCCCTTATGGGGATCAAAGTTCAAGAACCAGTCGTTCTGGATGGGTCGACCGTCGAACGGTAACCGCTCCGCTACCGCTTAACCCGGATTTCGTTTGCTATAACTGTTACGAAGTCTGTCATACCGCGCCGCGGTGCACCACCCCTCTCAACTTCGACCTCATCAAGTCGAACTTCGAGAAGTTACCGGAAGACCGGAAGAAGACTGTACCTACCGACTCCTACGACGCCGCGTGTTTCTACATGCAGCGTATGCAGAGGAGGAATACCGGATCACCGGAGGATGGACAGAAAGAAACGAGCGGACTCGTTACATTGGTACAGAACCCGACAAAGTCGGAAGAAAACAAAAAGTCGAAAAAAGAATAGGGGGGTTCGTGGACTTAGTTGGTAAAATGATAACCGGTTCCCGGATGAATGCACCAACGACCCCGAGCCCCCGCCTCGTTACGAGGAATATGTTACCAGCGGACCTGGACGTGTTGAAGCGGCCATGGATTCGCATCCGCAACACGCGGTTTCCTGACGCCGTACATTTCCTGAAGAAAAGGAACTAAAAGGTGGAAGTCAGCCTCGGAACTCCGAAAAATCGTTTTCGCTTCATTGCCGTGTTAGACACGGGAGCAGGACCGAACCTCATTCGGAGAGAAGTCCTACCACCGGGTATCCGGATCAAGAAAGCACCACCGGGAATTCTCCGAAATGCAAGTAACAAACCGATACCGACATCGGGGTACGCGCGCATTCAAGTGCACCTCGGTGGGAGGAAAGAATCGGTTTCGTTCATTGTATGCGACAAGCTCGCTACCGATGTACTTCTCGGTTGTGACTTTTGCGATCGACATGTCGAAGCGATCAAGCCGCGCAAGCGGATAGTAGAGTTAGAAGACGGTACGGTGGTACCGATCGTTCGGAACGCCAGTGCCCGTTCCGCTGAAGCGGTCCCTCTCCCGGAGGGGCAACAGTTACCCCCGCCATTACCCTCTTTGCGGAGGATCCGCGCAATTCGTAGTGTAACGCTACAGCCGGGGACTCAAACACCGGTAGAAGTTACTTGCCGCAAGAGCGGGACGGTTTTGGTCCGACCGCTGGAGCGGTTGTATGAGAACCAAGGATGCCTCGCCGCCAACGGAGTGGCATTCGTCCAACCCGACCGGCCATTCCGGATACTCATTGCAAATTTTTCCCGTCAACCCCAAGCCATCACTCGGAACCAGCCGCTTGCTATCGCGGATCCACATCCAGACCATCTGGTTGAGTCCGCATTCTGTCTGTACGATGTGCTCGGCGTGGAGGTTGACGAGAACAATCCGGCAAAACCGGTGAGGTCTATGAAGCGCGTTGCGCGAGAAAAGAAACAGGAGTACTTGAACAAGTCGCTCGAGGAGCTACGCCAGAAGCGACGACAGTCGACGGCGCAGGAGAAACCGATGTCAGCGGACGAAGTTGATTTATCCGAAATTTCGGAGAAATATCATGCACCGGTGCGCGAGATGCTGAAGAGGTACGCGCCGATGTGGAGCGGAAAACTAGGAGAAATCAACACCACGGAGCACCGTATCGATTTGAAGCCCGGTGCCCGGCCGTTCTCACAAGCACCGTACCGCTCGGGACCGACCGCACGTGAACTCGAAGACGCGGAAGTGCAACGCCAGTTACGCGACGGCGTCATCGAACCCGCAACTACGGAATGGGCCTCTCCTGTCCTGTTCGCCCCAAAAGGGGATAGGACCTTACGCTTTTGCGTCGATTACCGCCGTCTAAACGAGATGACTTTGAAGGACACATACCCGATACCTCGGATGGACGAGTGCATTGACAGTTTCGGAGATGCCGAATTCTTCAGCACCCTTGACTGCAATGCAGGTTACTGGCAAATCAACCTTCGGCCGGAGGACCGGGACAACACGACTTTTACGTGCCACTCTGGTACGTACCGGTATGTCCGGATGCCCTTTGGGTTAACAAACGCACCGGCCACGTTTCAGACGACACTGGATATTCTCCTTGCACCATTCAAATGGAAGAACTGCTTAGTATACTTAGACGATGTTATCGTAAATTCGAAGACTGTCGAAGAGCATATCCACCACGTGGAAAAGATATTGGAAACGCTGTCGCGTGCTGGTGTCTCCCTAAAGTTGAAGAAGTGCCGATTCTTCACCAGAACGGTGAAGTATTTAGGACATATTTGTCAAGCCAGGAACTCTGGAAGTCGACCAAGCAGCCACCGCTTCTCTGCGGAATGCAAGTGCACCTAAGAACCAGTCGCAGATCCGATCTTTTCTCGGTATGTGCAATGTCTACTGTCGTTTCATTCCGAGGTTCTCGGATACCGCCGAACCGCTAAACGCGTTACTGCGTTCCGGACAACCGGTAGAAATCTCAAACTGGGGAGAGAAAGAAGAAACGGCATTCCGTAGGCTACTCAATGCGATGTGCTCGCCGCCAGTCCTCGCCCTTCCAAAAAGGGGTCTGACTTATACTGTCGACACCGATGCTTCGGACTACCAAGTGGGCTGTGCCCTTTTTCAAATCGACGAAAGCGGAGAAAGAAGACCAATTGGTTATTGGAGCCGCACATTACGCGGAGCGGAACGGAACTACTCCGCTTCAGAGCGGGAATGCCTCGCAGTCGTATTTGCGTTACAAACGCTTCGCCCTTATCTCGCTTTCGAGAAGTTCACCGTTTACACGGACCATTCCGCTCTCCGCTGGTTACTGTCCATCAGCGAACCATCGGGCCGCTTAATGCGGTGGCGTCTCCGACTATCGGAATTCAACTTCGACGTGCAGTACAAGAAGGGCATCTGCAACACGCAAGCCGATGCCCTATCCCGACTGATTACCTCGCAAGAGGCTGCCTTTGAAGCCGATGACTCGGACATCCCCGTATATCTATTAGGAGAAGAACAAGACCGCCAAGCGGAAGAAGAGAACCCCGACTTTTCGGAGGAAGCCTATTGGGAAGGAGATATTGCTATTACGGATACCGTTCTCACCTCCGAAGCCGACCTGACATCGGAAGATGCACTGTTGGAACCGCTTACTGCGGAGGATATTGTCAATGCCCAAGCTACAGATGAATTCTGTCTCACCGTTAGACAACGGATCAATAACGGCGGACCCGTTTCCTTCACAGACGACACCAACGGAATTCTCGTCCGAACGGCTTTGCCGTACCCACAAATAGTCGTCCCACACAAGCTGCGACCGCGTGTGCTGATGGCGGCCCACCATCATAAGTTGGCCGGGCACCCGGGCGGTCGCAAGTTATACCAACGACTTCTTCGTAACTTTTACTGGCCCGCCATGGCCACGGACTCCTACGGAACAGTCCGTCAATGCTCAACTTGTGCCCGAAACCGTATCAAATTACGGAAGCACGCCTCTGCACTCCGGCTTTTTCCGGCACGCGTACCACTCAAACACGTCGCTATCGACCTCCTTGTGGAGTTGATAAAAACGCCCCGGGGTAACCGGTATCTTCTCGTTATAACGGATCGCTACACCAAGCTGACTCAAGTTGTACCGCTCAAGCGGATTAGTGCCGAGACCGTCGCTGAAGCGTTTGTTACGCATTGGGTTCTTCATTACGGAGCTCCGTCATACGTCCTATCCGACAATGGAAAGCAGTTTACTGCAAAGTTCTTCCGAGAGAAATGCCGATTGCTCGGGATAAACAACTTGTACACCATGACATACCATCCGCAAACGAATGGCCAAGTGGAAAGGTACAACAGTACCATCATCCGGGCACTCCGGCACTACATCTCCGACCATCCTCGCGATTGGGACTTATACGCGAACGCGTTAACGTACGCTTACAACTGCCAACCGCACCCGTCTACGACGATAGCACCTTTCGAACTGGTCCTCTCAAATCCACCGGGCCCGCCGGGAATCGACATTTCGGCCAAGCCGCAGAAGATGACGCCTACCAAGACCGAGTATCGAGCGCAGTGGCTCGAGTGGCTCCGTCACCTGCTCGACACCGCGGATGCGAAGCTGCAACAAGCACAGGACCGTTACAAACGGAACTTCGACAGAAGGGTGCGCCCGATGCGCCTTTCTCTACGACCAGGTCGTTATGTGTTTCTACGAGTCGACTTCCGCAATCTGCGGGACGATACCCGACACAAGCTTGCACCACTCGTGACGGGACCACACAGAATTGTGTCGTTTACAAGAATACGATATTGCTCCGTTTTAAAGACGACACGCTCGAACGAGTCTCGGTCGACCGTGTCGTACCAGCCCCGCATCCACAGGCAGCGGAAACAACTCCACAAAATGTGGCAGAGAACTAGTCAAACTCCTTTGCTTCCTGGCCCGCCCCGATTCAACTCGGTCTTCGTCATATCACGCCACCGACATCTCGGACAACAACTGCCGAATCGACACCGGTGACATCAACAATACCCTGTGACCGGGAGGCCCCCGAGCACGAACCAACAAGGACAAAACATGGCACAGCCGTTTTTAACGACCACTCTTTGGACCCACTACCTTCAACCGTAACAACGGAAGCAACTGTGCACCGTCTCACGGATAGTCGACTGACCCGAAACCCGTATCCAACTCCGCAGAGGATGCGGGACACAAACGAACACGGCCCTACCACACGGCGACGCCGTCAATATGCAGAACCGGACCACATAGTGGACCGGATTGTCGACCACACAGACGTGGACGGTATTGTTCGTTCAAACCCAACCCATCATACACGCTACCGCGTTCGTTGGTTCAACTTCGGACCATCCGACGACACCTGGCACTCACTTTCAGACCTCCCGCGCTCCGCGGTGACACGTTATATCCGTCGAAACAAACTGTCCGTCCCAACCAACTTGGATGATACCATCCCGGGCTGACCGGACACCTATGTTTCAACTTAGCGGGGGGGTGGCCCTTACTGCTTTTAAAAGCAGCAAAAATCATTCCGTCACCGCGATTAGCCGATAAGAATCAACACAACAACGACAACTCGTACAAAACAATCTTTACATTTTTTTCTATCAGTTCACCTATACTTCAAAAATACTCTCCCAAGCACACAAGGCCAATTATCCGTAGAACACGGTCACCCTTGACGCCGCAAAGAGTGGATAATCATCTTCAAACCACCGCGTAACTCGCTCCGGTCACCGGACAATTCCTCCTCTTCCAAACCAACTTCACGGAGAAACCGTCGGATAATCTGTACCTCCACGTCCGGTGGAACATCTTCCATCGTGACAGCCGCTGGAGCGGAAGCCGCAGAACTAGAAGTCGGCTTACCAGAAGAGGGACGATTACCAGCTTGATGGACTTGAGCTGCGCGGAGAAATGAAAGCGCTTGAACGAAGTTAGAATTTCCGGCAAGACGGTTAAAGGGAGTAGATGGAGCCAGTGTACCGGAGGCAGTCAAATCATCCGACAATGTCCCATCCGACGTTGACTGCACCACCGGAGTTGCAATGGGCAAATGACGTGGCGCTCCGCCAATGGCGGCCCCTGTTTCCATACTATCTGGTTTGGAACGACCGGAGTTTCCGGGATCATTACCACCATCTTCGTGTTTTACAGGACCGCTTTCACGCCCAGACTGACTCGCTGACGGCGGACCTTCTGCCGTGGAAACGGGATGAGCCTCTTCCTCACCACCTGCCTCAGAAGGAACGGGAACACCCTAACCAGGAAACGTCAGCACATCTGGATCCGAGTCACCGGAGCCCATCGACTCGTAACTCTGTTCAAGTTCATCCGTTACCAACCCCGCCGAGGGCGGTTTCCATCCGAGGCCCGTGCTTTCAACGGAGAAGTAAACCCTAACGACTTCGTCGGGAATTCGCTCCTGACCACGACCGCGATTGCGGGAAACTGCCTCTTCCCTGGTAACTACCGTCCGTTCATACGGGTCGTAGTACACAAAGTCACGTCCGAAACCGATGTTACCGGGAGAACGATCCTCTCGCCCGCTCTGGCGATCGCGGAAGGACTGACTCGCCGGAACCCCGGAACATTCAACCGACTCAATGGCGGACAACAGGTACCGCAGGTCAGCCTGGTTCTCAGCCCCCCCCGAGAACCGGCGCGAGGTCCGACTCCCGAATGAATCGGATCATAGCATCAGACAAGGCCCACAAACGACGACTGTTGTAAACGTCCCAAAGTAAGAACGCGGCCGCGTTTGCTGCGAATTCCGTGAAAACGACAACCCACCAACCGGATTCCGGATCATCCCATATCAGTGGTAACAACGGGTGGACTGTATGCCAACTTGCGCGGATCTCGCACTGCAAATAATCTCCACTTCCCGTGGCTCCAGTGCGACTGTGCCGGCTTCACTACACTGACCCATCCGATATACCAACTCATACACACAGTGCACTGTACCGTGTGCATGAATATTCTTATCGGTAAATCCGCGTGAAACACTGTACTTGCCGAATACAGAGCCCTGTAGAGTGTCTTATTTTTGCCTTAATTGTAAACCGAGTAGTTCGGGTACGGCGAAGACAGTATGACTGTACGTACACCTGTTTCCGTATTTCACGGCGCTTGGAACGAAAAACGAAAAAGCAAGGTGAGGAACGGAAACCAGTATTGAACCACAGGAAGAAAGAAGTCTCACTAATGTAGGCTTTCGTCTGGAAAATGGTTTCATGCAGGACTATTGAAGCGATCTCGATGGGGCTGAGAAATCTATTTGCAGGATATGAATCTTTTTTCACATTCAATCGCAGTGAGGAACGGCAATTTGAGGATAGAAACCCATCACGAACTGGATAGGTTTAAAACTGAAGTAGAGTATGGGAAATAGCGAAGCATGGTTGGGAATGTAGAAAGCCTCAGTTTCCGTCGGCTATGTCTTCCAAATATGACTCTCTTTATCCTATCATCTGTCTTGGGTCGTCGGTCCCCTTGTGACACCCTCGTGCTCGCTTCAGCACACCCTCCATTTTCCCTTTTCCATCTAAAGAATGCCGTCAAAAATAATGAGGTCGCTTATGTCCTCAATAGAATCGCCAACGCTGACGCCAACGCGTTTCAGACACACACGAGCATTGCTCCATAGAGAAGGCGAGAAATTACAAAGATCAGCGCACTACACACACATATTTCGCGTTAGTACTCGTACAACGTGTAGTATATCACTTTTCTCTCTCCTTTCTTAGACATTGATATTATATTACTGTATTAATATAACATCAATAACCTGTACTATGTGTGGAGCATGAACCTATATATGACTCAAATCTATATGTGAATATGGGGGATTCCGTCTCAAATCTCCCCCATATATACCTATGGATGCTCCAATCTATACTCCTACATATTATTTAGACTGTAAATAGTTGTGCGACGTGTAGTTTGGTATTTTAGACTATATACGTACGACTACTGAGCTCCTAAGGCTACTACAATAAACAGTCAACCTACTTTTCCCCTGTTTTCCTTCGCGAGCTGTAGCGCCTCGTCGAGTTTACGGCTTATCCTTTTTATTTGCGTGTCTCTGAGCCTCTTGTAGGTGGTCTCAGAGCGCATAGGAACCCTCAGGGTTGATTGTTATCTCTTTACCAACTCGTTCCAGGCCTGGGCGTGCAGTAGTGCCGCCCTTTTCGTCGCTTTTCTACCGTCTCATTGAGAGCTGTTGGCTCTCACCTTCTTTCTACTCTGTTCTGTTCTCCTTCTCATTCTTTCTACACCTCCCGTACTGTTCTGCAGCCCCTGTTTTATTCCTTCTACATCTCTTTCCGTGTCCCTACGCCGACCAGCCCTGTCTTTATCAACCGTCCCGTCCCTTAACTCCTACTGTAGTGCAATACGGGGTTCCGTTCTGCACTTTGATTTTTTCGTTTTTCGTTCCAAGCGCCGTGAAATATGGAAACAGGTATTCGTACAGTCATACTGTCCTCGCGATACCCGAACTATTGGGTTTAAAATTAAGGCACAAATAAGACACTCTACAGGGCTCTGTATTCGGCAAGTACAGTGTTTCGCGCGGAATTACCGATAAGAATATTCATGCACACGGTACAGTACACTGTGTGTATGAGCCGGTATACCGGATGGGTCAGTGGAGTGCAGCCGACACAGTTGCACTGGTTCCACGGGGTGTGGAGATTATTTGCAGTGCGAGATCCGAGCACGTGCGCAAGTTGGCATACAGTCCACCCATTGTTAC
>JAVCKV010147270.1:35076-52842 GCA_032274145.1 Herpochondria borealis | reverse complement strand
GAAGGTCATGCGCGAGGTGAAGGCCTTGCAGAGGGACTTACTGTACAATTACTCAATGCTCAAGGAGAAATAGCGGGAGAAAACAAAGCATCCTCTGCCCTACCCTCTGATAGAGACTGGTCTACTACAGCTGATAGTACAGATTTAGTTTGGAGATATGGAGGTGAAAACGATAACTGGGGATTAGATCTTAATCAATTCATAGGCAACAATCCTAATATTGGATATGCACTTCAAGTAAGAAACAAACTTGAACTACCAATAGATATTCTAATAGATAATATTCAGGTAGTAGTTCACTACATTCCACTCTATACTATATGTGTAGATCATGCTTGTGTTCCTTTCTATATCGATGAGTCGAATAATCCACAAGTAACATACGAATGGCATATTCCTCAAGGTTGGGAAATGATTTCGGATTCAGAATATGACTCAGCTATTAATATTGAACCATCATATGGAGATCTTGGCATTTATGAAATATGTGTAGAGTCTTTTATTACAGGTGTTAGTCAAGGTACTTGTTGTCGAGAATTCAGCTATGGGGATTGTAATCCAGGTACTATATCGGGAAAGATATTTCTTGATCAAAATGGTAACTTCAGTGATGACTCTTCTGATTTAGATCAAGAAAACATATTGGTCAATCTATATGATTCTAATGGAGTATACTCATCAACAACCAATACTGATATTGATGGAAAATATATATTTTCTAAAGTATTTCAAGGAGACTATTACATAGAAGTAGAATTGCAAGATGGGCTTATTTTTGTATTACCGAACATAGGCAATGAACAAGATGATAGTGATATTACAAACGAATTTGGAATAGGAACTACAGGTCTGATTTCTATCATTCCAGGAGAAGAAATAATTGACATAGATGCTGGACTTTCTATGTCTTTATTTCTAGGTAATTTTGTTTGGGATGATCTAAATGCTGATGGTGTGCAGCAAGATGGTGAGCCAGGAATTGCAGGTATAACTGTCAATTTATCAAATAGCTTATTAGGTGAAATCACTACAACTACAAATGAAAATGGGTATTATCAATTTATAGAAATTCCATCAAGTGAATATATAATATCGTTTGATGCACCTACTAGTTTTGTGAGTACCGTTTTCAACAATGGATATGAAGAAACTGATAATGATTATAATGGAACACCATTGCAGCTTTCTTATTTAAATGGTGGAATTATTGATTCTATCGATGCTGGTTTTTTCAGATTCGGATCTATAGGTAACTTTGTTTGGGATGATCTTAATGAAAATGGCATCCAAGATTTAAATGAACCTGGCATACAAGGTGTAACTATAAACCTCAAAGATGACATGGGGATGTTATTAAGTACCATGTCTACTGATGCTAATGGCTTTTATCAATTTACGGATTTAATGCCTGGAGTATATACACTAGATGTCTTTGCTGAAGAATTTCTAACCTTAGCAATGAAAGATGCAGGATCAGACGCCTCTCTTGATAGTGATGGAATTATAATTGACAATATCGTAACTACTAATCCTATTACTATTGTATCCGGTGATCAGAATACAGATATTGACTTTGGATATTTCTTTGAGCCTGTTACTATTTCTGGGTTTACCTGGATAGATGAAGACAATAATGGACAATATCAGATAGGAGAAACACTCCTATCTAGTATCTTAGTTTCTTTATTTGATGCAAATGGCCAATTAGTAGCTGACACTCTCAGCGACACAGGAGGATCATTCACCTTTGAAGATAAAGAAGCTGGCACTTATTATCTAGCATATGAATTACCGAATGGCTCTATATTTACGGATGCTAACGTTGGTAATAACAACTCAGACTCTGATGTAGATGAGTCAAACGGTGCGGGTACAACCGCTGAAATCACGCTTCTTCCTGGTGAAATGTCAATAGACAATGCTGCTGGTTATATATTACTACCAAGTGTAGGAGGCCTTACTTGGGAAGATTCAGATGCTAATGGAATAAGAGAAAATAACGAACCTGTCATTTCTGGTATTGTTGTGAATTTAAGATCTGAAAATGGTGATCTTTTTTCAACTCAAACTACTGATGCACAAGGAGTCTATAAATTTGAGAACCTACCCATTAATGATTACTATATAGAGTTTGTGAAAAATGAATCTATGGAATTCACAGCTCACATTACAAACATGGCTTTTAACTCCGATGTAGATGGTCTAATTAGCCTCGGTGCTACTTCTATCTTTACTCTATCCGGAAATCAAGATCTAATAGATATTGATGCGGGTTTCTACACATTCGGATCTATCGGTGATTTTGTTTGGGAAGATCTAAATGAAAACGGAATCCAAGACTTAAATGAACCTGGTATCCAAGGTGTAACGATAAGCCTCAAAGATGATATGGGAATGTTATTAACTTCCATGACTACCGATATGAGTGGTATGTATCAATTTACAAATTTGATTCCTGGAGTATATACGCTAGATGTCGTTGCTGAAGATTTCTTTACGTTATCAATGAATAATGCAGGATCAGATACCTCTCTTGATAGTGATGGAGTTATAATTGACAATATCGTAACTACTAATCCTATTACTATAGCATCTGGCAATCAGAATACAGATATTGACTTTGGTTATATCTTCTTTCCAGTTACCATCTCTGGTTTCACTTGGATAGATGAAAACAATGATGGACAATACCAAATCGGAGAAACATTACAATCTAGTATTCTAGTTTCTCTCTATGACGCAGATGGCTTATTAATGGATGATATGCTTAGTGATGTTAACGGAGCGTATTCGTTTGAAGGTCAAAAATCGGGTACCTATTATCTACATTACGAATTGTCTGATGGTTCTATATTCACTGGAGCTAACATTGGTGACAACAATACAGACTCAGATGTCGATGGAACAAATGGTGCTGGTACAACTGCAGAATTTACGCTCCTTCCTGGAGAAATGTCAATAAACAATGCCGCCGGTTACATCTTACTACCAACTGTAGAAGGTCTAACATGGGAAGATTTAGATGCCAATGGTATAAGAGAAAATAACGAGCCTATCATTTCTGGTATCGTTGTGAATCTAAGATCTGAAAATGGTGATCTTATTGCAACACAAGCTACAAATACACAAGGAGTTTATAAATTTGAAAACTTACTTATTGGTGATTACTATATAGAGTTTGTGAATAATGGATCTTTAGAATTCACGACGCATATCTCAAACATGGCTCTTAACTCCGATGCAGATGGTATAATTAGCACTGGTGCTACAGCTATGTTTACACTTGCAGGTAATCAAAACCTATCTAATATAGATGCTGGTTTTTTCACATTCGGATCTATCGGTGATTTTGTTTGGGAAGATCTAAATGAAAATGGAATCCAAGACGTAAATGAACCTGGTATTCAAGGTGTATCAATCAGCCTTAAAAATGAAATGGGAATGTTATTAAGTAGCACGACTACAGGATTGGATGGCATGTATCAGTTTACGAATTTAGTGCCTGGAGTCTATACTTTGGAAGTTGTAGCTGATGATTTACTTACGCTAACAATGAATGCTGCAACAAATGCGGCTCTTGATAGTGATGGAATCATAGTTGACAATAACGTAATTACTAATCCTATTTCTATCATATCAAATACTCAGAATACTGATATTGACTTTGGATTTTTCTTTCTTCCAGTTACCATTTCTGGTTTCACTTGGATTGATGGAAATAATGACGGTCAGTATCAAATGGGAGAAGTGTTACAATCAAGCATTCTAGTTTCTTTGTTTGACGCAGGTGGCACATTAGTAGATGACATGCTTAGTGATGCAAATGGAGCTTATTCTTTTGACGATCAAATAGCAGGTACTTATTATCTACAATATGAATTACCAACTGGTTCTATATTCACTGAGGCTAATATAGGTAACAATAACTCAGATTCTGATGTAGATGGTTCAAATGGTGCAGGTTCAACTGCAGAATTTACACTTCTTCCTGGTGAAATGTCAATAGACAATGCCGCCGGTTACATCCTACTACCATCCGTAGAAGGTTTAACATGGGAAGATATAGATGCCAATGGAATTAGAGAAAATAACGAGCCGATCATAGCTAATGTAGTTGTCAATCTCAGAGATACAAATGGAAATCTTATTGCTACAGAAACAACTAATAATCAAGGGATCTATAAATTTAATAACATAGCTATTGGCGATTACTATCTAGAGTTCGTAAATAATGGATCACTAGAATTCACGACTCATATCGCAAACATGGCTCTCAATTCCGATGTAGATGGTATAATTAGCACTGGTGCTACTTCTATCTTTACTCTAGCCGGAAATCAAAACCTATCAAATATAGATGCTGGTTTCTACACATTCGGATCAATCGGTGATTTCGTTTGGGATGATCTAAACGAAAATGGAATCCAAGATTTAAATGAACCTGGTATTCAGGGCGTAACAATCACGCTCAAAGATAACATGGTAGTATTAGGCTCTATGGTTACTGACGCAGCTGGTATGTACCAGTTTACGAATTTAGTACCTGGTGTTTACACGTTGGATGCAGTAGCTGAGGATTTCCTAACCCTCACAATGAATGCCGCAACAAATGGTACACTTGATAGTGATGGAATTATAATTGATAATATCGTAACTACTAATCCTATTACTATCCTATCAAATACTCAGAATAATGATATTGATTTTGGATTTTTCTTTCAACCCGTTACCATTTCTGGTTTTACATGGATAGATGATAACAATAGTGGTCAGTATCAAAATGGAGAACCATTACTATCTAGTATTTTAGTTTCTCTGTTTAATGCAGACGATCTTTTAGTAGATGATATGCTTACTGATGTAAATGGAGCTTTTTCTTTTGAAAATCAAATAGCAGGTACTTATTATCTGCATTATGAATTGCCAGTTGGTTCTGTATTTACAGATGCTAACATTGGTGCTAATAATTCAGACTCTGATGTAGATGGGTCAAATGGTGCAGGTACAACTGCCGATTTTACGCTTCTTGCAGGTGAAATGTCACTAAATAATGCCGCAGGTTACATCTTACTGCCTAGTGTGGAAGGTCTTACTTGGGAAGATTTAGATGGAAATGGAATAAGAGGAAATAACGAGCCAGTCATAACGGATATCGTTGTCAATCTTAGAGATAGTAATGATGACATTATTAGAACTGCCACTACCAATGCCCAGGGCGTTTATAAATTTGAAGATCTACCTATCGGTGATTATTATATAGAGTTTGTAAAAACTGAAGCTTTACAGTTCACAACTCATATCGCAAACATGTCTCTAAACTCTGATGTGGATGGTATGATTAGCATTGGTGCTACGTCTATCTTTACACTAGCAGGAAATCAAAACCTATCAGACATAGACTCTGGTTTCTTCACATTCGGATCTATCGGTGATTTCGTTTGGGAAGACACAAATAAAAATGGAATTCAAGATTTAGGTGAACCAGGAATTCAAGGGGTGTCAATCACGCTCAGAGATGAAACAGGAACACCAGAAGGCTCTATGGTAACTGATGTAAATGGTATGTATCAGTTTACAAATTTGGCGCCAGGTGTGTATACTTTAGATGTTGTAGCTGATGATTCACTTTCTCTTACAATAAATACAGGAACAGATATTTCTCTAAACAGTGATGGTATCCTCATAGGCAATATGATAAGTACTAGTCCAATTACTATTGTATCCAGTGATCAGAATACAGATATTGACTTTGGATTTAATGTTCGACCTGCAACCATTTCTGGTTTCACATGGATAGATGAAAATAATGATGGTCAGTTTCAGATGGGAGAAATGTTGTTATCAAACATTTTAGTATCACTATTTGATACCGGTGACAATTTAGTAGCCGACACTCTTACTGATATAAATGGCCTTTACTCATTTGAAGAAGTAACCGTTGGCAATTATTATCTACAATTTGAACTTCCAAATGGATCAATATTTACCGGTGCTAACATTGGTAATGATAATTCAGATTCAGATGTCGATGGCACTAATGGTGCAGGTACAACTGATGAAATCACTCTACTTCCTAATGAAATGTCATTAAACAATGCTGCCGGTTATATCTTACTACCAAGTGTAGAAGGTCTAACATGGGAAGATCTAGATGGAAATGGAATAAGAGAAAATAACGAGCCTATCGTTTCAGGCATCGTCGTAAATCTTAGAAATGCTACCAATCAAACTCTCGTAGAAACTGCGACAACGAATGCTCAAGGAATTTATAAGTTTGAAAGTCAACCTATCGGTGATTATTACATAGAGTTTGAGAAAAATGGAGCTTTGGAGTATACGACCCATATTGCAAATATGGCGCTTAACTCTGATGTAGATGGTATGATTAGCATTGGTGCTACTTCTATCTTCACACTAGCAGGAAATCAAAATTTATCAGATATAGATGCAGGTTTCTTCACATATGGATCTATCGGTGATTTTGTTTGGGAAGACTCAAATAAAAATGGAATTCAAGATTTAGGTGAACCAGGTATCCAAGGAGTAAAACTATATATCATAGATAATACGAATATGGTATTAGACTCCACAATTACAGACATGACTGGTTTGTACGAATTTACAAATCTAGTTCCTGGCCAATATACTTTGGAGGTTCAAGCTGGGGACAATATTTCACTTACAATAAATTTAGGAACAGATACTACTATAGATAGTGATGGTATAGTCATGGATAATAGGATAATTACTAATTCGATAACTATTGCGTCTGGCACCCAGAATGTAGATATTGATTTTGGTTTCTTCCTTCGTTCAGCTACCATCTCTGGTTTCACGTGGATAGATCAAAACAATGATGGTCAGTATCAAATAGGAGAAGCGCTATTATCAGATATTCTAGTTTCATTGTTTGATACAGATGATATCCTAGTAGCAGATACACTAAGTGACATTGATGGATTTTATTCTTTTGAAAACATAAACGCGGGTACTTATTACTTGCATTTTGAGCTCCCTAATGGTTCATTGTTTACTATGGCAAACATAGGTGACGATCTATTTGATTCTGATGTGGATGGGACAAACGGTGTAGGCTCTACTGCAGATATTACACTACTCCCGAATGAATTATCAATTGGTAATGCAGCCGGTTATATCTTGCTACCTAGTGTAGAGGGTCTAACATGGGAAGATCTAGATGGAAATGGAATAAGAGAAAACAACGAGCCGATACTTACAGATATCGTTGTAAACCTAAGAAAGGTTACTGATCAAGGCCTTGTAGGAACAGCAACGACTAACGCTCAAGGAACTTATAAGTTTGAAAATCTACCTATTGGTGATTATTACATAGAGTTTGTGAAAACTGAATCTCTAGAATTCACGACTCATATCGCAAATATGGCTCTTAACTCTGATGTCGATGAAGTGATTAGCCTTGGTGCTACTGCCTCATTTACACTATCAGCAAACCAAAACCTATCAGATATAGATGCTGGTTTCTACACATATGGGTCTATCGGAGATTTTGTTTGGGAAGATTTAAATAAAAATGGAATTCAAGATTTAGGTGAACCTGGAATTCAAGGTGTAAAACTATATATCATAGACGACATGAATATGATATTAGACTCAGTGATTACTGATGAAACAGGCTATTATATATTTACAGAATTAATTCCTGGAAACTATAAGATAGAACTGACACCAACCTCAATCTATACATTGACAATGGCTGACCAAGGAGACGAAGAATTAGATTCTGATGCGATGTTAGTAAATGGTGTAGCTACATCTGTAACTACAATAATATCATCGGGTGACGAATTTTTAAACATTGATTTTGGATTCGTTGAGAAACCATCAACAATAGGTGGATTCACTTGGCTTGACACAAATAATGATGGTCAATTTCAAATCGAAGAAACGACCATAGCTAATGTGGCTGTCTCATTATACAAGAGCGATGATACATTTTTAGATCAAACTACAACAAGTGCAATAGGCTTCTATAGTTTCGAAAATATTGAAAGTGGTGATGTATACTTGGTATTTGAGATGGTAGACGGTCATGTATTCACAAGCGCTAATCAAGGAAATGATCTAACCGATTCAGATGTAACTAGTGAAATAGTAACTGGATCAACAGCAATAATTTCACTTTTAGCTGATGCAGAAAACCTTACTAACTCAGCTGGTTATCAAGCATTACCTAAAGTGGGAGACTATGTATGGTTAGACAGTAATGGAAACGGTCTTCAGGATGATATGGAATCTGGTCTAAATGGAATATCTATCTACTTACACCACACTGACGGAACAATTCTAGATTCGACAATAACAGTTACTAGTACTAACGGGACTAATGGGTATTATCTATTTGACTCACTCGCTATTAGTGATTATTATATATCTTTTGCAACAGTAGATACATTAAACTTTACGTCAAACGTAGGTACGGACCTTGCACTCAACTCTGATATAACAGGTGAGAATGGTGATGGTACGACATCCTTTTTCTCTCTAGTTGGTAATCAATGTAACTTAGATATAGATGGAGGATATTCAACTAACGATATTAATAGTAATAGTATTAGCGGTGAAGTATGGATCGATAGTGACATGGATGGGGTACAGAATATTGATGATAAATCGGTAGAAGGTATTGGTGTCAAACTTTATAATGATTCAAATAATGAGGTAGGTTCAACTACCACAGACAACTTTGGTCAGTATTCATTCAATACATTAGATGTAGGTTCTTACTACATAGTATTTGATACGACAGAAAGATATATGCCAACCTTACCTTTACAACCAACAGATCCAGCATTAGATAGTGATATCACTAACACTCAAGCGCCAGGAAGTACAAATTTAATAACAATAGCAAATGGTACCATTGTAGAAAATATAGATGGTGGTTTAATAGATGGAGCTGCAACCATTGAAGGTTTTACTTGGATTGATAATAACAACAATGGAATTAGAGATACCAATGAATTAGATCTAAGTAATGTGGAAGTGAAGCTATTTTTAGCTAACAGCACTTTGGTTGAAAGCGTTTTAGTAGATTCAGAAGGTAAATACGAATTCACTGATGTTATTTCTGGAGATTACTTCTTAGTATTTGAAAACCAAGACGAGACCTTCTATAATGTAGAAGCAAACCAAGGTCCTGATGACTTGGATGATGATATTACAAATGAAATAAGCATAGGAAGTACTGATACTATTTCAGTATCTTATTTCAATGAAATACCTCCTATAAGTGGAGGATATTATCAGCTAGCAGAAATTGGTGATATGGTCTTCATAGACGAAAATGAAAATGGAATAAATGATGATGAACCAGGAATAAATGGAATAACTGTACATCTTCTTAATTTGGACGGTCAGATCGTACAGTCTACTATGACCGCTCAAGGAGGAAAACAGGCTTCAGGTTATTACTTTATGGAAAACATCGTTCCTGGCGAATATAAAATTCAATTTATCAGACCACTATTATACAAATTTATAGATGCAGATATCGGAATGGATGATTCGATTGATTCAGATGTTATCACTACCCTAGCTAATACTGGAACGACTGACACAATCTTCGTAACATCTAATTCAATGAATCCTACTATAGATGCAGGTTTAATGGAACTTCCACTTACTGGAGCATCTATTTCTGGATTAGTATGGGATGATGAAAATGTCAATGGAACTTACCAAGTTGGTGAGACACTAAGACCTTTTGTTTCAATGGCTCTATTAAATGAAATGAACGAAGTTATAGCTACAGAAATCACAAATGCTAATGGTGAATATACATTTGGTTTACTGCCAGAAGGGTTCTATACTTTACGTGCATCTATGATAGGAAATGAGACTGCTACGATACCTAATATTGGCACGGATGATACAATAGATTCTGATTTTGTAATCGTTGGTGCAGAAATCGAAACAGAACAATTTTTCTTAGTAGACTCTGACGATATGGTCGATATTGATTTAGGAATAGTAAATAAAATAAAGGTTGGTAATTTCATCTGGGAAGACGCTAATAATGATGGAATTCAAGGTAATACTGAAGCGGGTATAGTTAACATGCCAGTTACTATTACTGATATAAGCAACACAATATCGGAAGTAACTATTACTGACGAAAATGGTAACTATCAATTTACAGATCTTCCAGCGGGTAATTATAAGATATGTGTTAGTATCCCTGAAGGGTATTTGATAGGAAAAAAGGATGTAGGGACAGAGCAATTAGATAATGATGCAAATCCTGATGGTTGCACTGATTTCATGCTCTTCTTAAGTGGTACAAATAATGATATTGATATATCTATGACTATCGCAGCATCTATTAGTGGTATTGCATTTACCGATCTGAATGGTAATGGAACTAGAAATAATCTTGAGCCTGGAATTGATAACAATAAAGTGTTCCTATACTCTGGAGGTATGAAAATAGACTCTACAATAACACAAACTACAGGTGATACAACAGGATTCTACTCGTTTACAAACTTACAAGTTGGAGATTACTATGTAGTGTTCGATATTCCTGAAGGGTATTTAATCTCTGAAGCTAATCTTAGTAATGATGATGTAGATTCTGACGTCACTAATGCATTTGGGAAGGGAAGTACAGACCTTATGTCATTAGCGTCTGGACAGGAATTAGAAAACGTTGATGCAGGAATATATCTTCCAGCTTGTATAGGTGATAGAATATGGGAAGATTTGGATAAAAATGGAATTCAAGATGCCGGGGAACCTGGAGTTGGAGGAATAGATGTAGTAATTTTCAGATTATCAGGAATACCATTTGATACGGTAACCAGTAATTCCGCTGGAGAATATAAATTTTCTGGCCTAAAACAAGGATTATACTTTATCCAATTTGTTATTCCTCAAGAATATACAATAACAACACTTGATGCGGGTAATATGGATGATATTGATAATGATGCTGACGAAACTGGTAAGACAATACTTATCTCACTTGCGCATGGAGCCGACTTTAACGCTATCGATTGTGGAATATTCTTATCAGCCGCATCGCTAAGAAGTGTAGTTTGGGAAGATATCAATGGAGATGGAATAAGACAATCAATGGAACCAAGAATTTCTGACATCAGAATATCTCTAATTGATAATGCCGGCGGTGTAGTTGCTTCTACCATCAGTAATGACCTAGGACTATATGCGTTTCAAGAAATCCCTGTTGGTGACTATAAAATATTTGTTGACCTAGCTACTACGCCCTATGATTTCACAACGATTGATGCAGCAGGCAACGATCTAATTGATAGTGATATTAATCCAAATGGAGAATCAGATATATTCTCTAGTGGTGTAGTATTATCTGTACCGAATGTCGATGTGGGATTATTCGAAACTGGAAACATAGGCGGATTCGCATGGTTTGATGGAAATCAAAATGGGGTATATGATCTCGATGAAACTAACTTATCAAATGTAAAAGTGAGTCTTTACAATGAAAGTGATGAAATGGTTTCTGAATTGATTACTAGCATAGAAGGAGACGAGAACATCTCATTTACTAATCTTCGCCCTGGTAAATACCATATGGTGTACAAATTCAATGAGGAGTTAGAAGCTTCTCTAGAAACTGGAGAAATAGAAGTAGATAACAACAGTGACATTCTTCTCAATGGAGGAATCTATAGTAGTCCGTATTTCATAGTGGAATCCTCTAATATAGTAACCCATATTGATGCAGGATTTTTCACAAAATCAAATCCACCTATAACTGAAGAGTCGCCAAATGCAGCGCAAGCTGAGAATGAATTGGAATTATCTATTCATCCTAACCCAGCAACTAACTACATAAGGGTCGAAATAGCAAATAAAGAAAATGCTATTGTCACAGTTCTAAACACAGATAAGAAAGTGGTTCTAATTGCGTCTGCAACACAAATGGAACAAATAGATCTGAGACATCTTCATCCTGGAATCTACTATGTTACATTAGAACAGAATGGTAAGACTGTAACAAAGAAGTTAATAAAAGTACACTGATGATATAACGTGCAGAAATGGATTTCATTACTGCACTCAAGATAGAGTTTTGGTTTTAATAAGAGTCGAGCCTGATGTGTGGTTCGGCTCTTTTTTGTAGCTATGATCTAAGATGAGAGCAAACCAAAATGTTGAATTACTAAGTATCTTGCCTATTTAATATCAGTTCTTGAATGGGTTCGTTTTAACTAAAAACTTTGTTGCTAGATTTCAAAATCTGTTTTCATAGAATAAATGTCAGACACACTTTGAGATGTCAGACAAATCGGTTTTATTGATTCAGATTAGATTCCTCTTCTTTTGATTTCACTTTTGATTAGGCTTAGTTCTCTACTCATCTCACCTGTAACAGAAGAATTTTCTTGGGCACGTCTTATAAGATATGGAACGACATCTCTAATAGGACCATATGGTACATACTTAGCTACGTTATACCCAGCTTTACCGATATTAAATGTTATGTGATCACTCATCCCATATAACTGACAAAAATTAAAATGTGGATGTGCTTTATCCAGTCCCAATTCATCTATTAAAACCGCTTGTTTTCTATTGCTTTCTAGATTGTGTGATGCACAGCATGATGCAATATTTTTATAATTCCTAACGCAATAATCTATTCCAGCATCAAAATCTTTATCGGTAGAAGCTTTATCAGGTTGAATAGGAGATTTGTAATTCATTTCCGAAGCTCGTTCTCTTTCTTTTTCCATATAAGCTCCTCTAACGAGCTTCGCTCCAAACAAAAATCCTCCCTCAGTAGCTATTTTATGATGCGCTTTCAGGTCTTCTAACTTGTCATGTCTGTATAATTGGTATGTATTGTATATATTGACTCTATCATTATTATGCTTTGCCATCATATCCATGACAAGATTATCAATCGGATCTTGCAACCAACTTTCTTCAGCATCTACAAAAACTCCGACTTCCAACTCTGCAGCTTTGCTGCACACTTTATCAATCCGTTCAAGCAATGCCTCGTATTCTTTTTGCTCTCCTGAGCTAAGTTGTTCTTTATTCTGTAACTTAATGAGAATACCATTATCAACCATACCAGTAATCTTAGTACTGATAACAGGAACTGATACATTCGATGCTGCGAATTCAATAGCACGTATCGTCTCAGACATAACATTATTCAATTCCTCTTCTTCACTCTTTCCTTCCGCTCCAAAATCAAGAATGGTGAGCGAATTATTCTTATATAATGTATCAATAGACTTTTGACAATCGTTTAGATTCTCACCACCACAAAATTGTTGAAAGATTGTTTGTTTAACGATATAATCTACAAATGGAAGACGTAGCTTAATCGCTATTAATCCCAATTTGGATCCTACATTAACTAATGCGCTCTTATTCATGAGACTGAATAATTTAGCCATTTTTTTTAGCTCCTTGTCTGACTTTGCAGAAAAAGCAATCTCCGTATTTGTAAAATCTATACTAGAAGAATTATTATTTACACTCGAAGGATTAGCTGGTTTAGATTCGCTCATAGAGGCTCTTTTATTTCAAATTAAATCTACTAAAACATCAATTAATTGATGTTTCAATTGTATCAAATAAAAACATTCATCGAAGATGGTAAAAACATCAAGCATCTGCATGCTTATTTCAAGAAAAATCTGTCACCTATTTAGTATTCATTTATTTCAAATACTCATTCCATATTTCCCATGACTTCTCCGCTTGTAAAATTAGCATATCATTTCCATTTTTTATGCCTGCTCCAGCAGATTCTCCTTTTTTCAAGAACAATGTTTTTTCTGGATTATAAACTAAGTCATATAAAAAATGATGCTTCGTAAGTCCTTCATAAGGTAGATCAGGATAACTATCCACATTAGGATACATTCCAAGCGGTGTGGTATTTATAATTAATTTGTGATTTTGAATAGTTTCTCTATTCAATTTTCCGTAAGTCAAATACTCTTCTTTCCTGGATACGATCTTAAAATCTATACCCAGTTTGCCCAGTACAAACTTAACAGCTTTTGATGCTCCCCCACTTCCTAGGATCAAAGCTCTTTCTATCCTTGCATCACCTATCTGACCTAACAAAGACGCTTTAAAACCATAGACATCAGTATTGTAACCAACCTTACGGCCATTCTCTATCTTAATGGTATTTACTGCACCTATTTCCTCTACCTCTTCGCTCAACTCGTCTAGAAATGGTATTACTAGTTCTTTGTAGGGAATTGTCACATTCAGACCTGTGACACCTGAATCGAATATCTTATTGATCTTACCAATTTCATCAATAGAATATGCAAGATATTCTGAATCGTTGATGCCCAACTGAGCAAATTTTTCTGCGAAATAAGAAGGAGAAAATGAATGGGAAAGAGGATATCCTATCAGACCGAGTTTGTGACTCATATTGTAATGTAATTTAAGTACTATCCACTAGTATGATCGGATACGATAAGCCAATAACCATCGATATATTTCCATATCAATGTAAACAATCCTGTAGGTTTATCTGCTTTTCTGACCAAAGTATATCGTCCGATCATATGATAAGCATCAGCCGATATCCTATTCATCTCTAAAACATCAAATGTCAACTTACCCATTGCATCTTTACTAGGATATCCTTTGATATAGTTATTGAGAGTAGTCTCCCAGCCTTTATTTATTCCACTTTTACCAACAAATGATAGATTTTCGGATTTCCAATATCCTTCCATGAACTGATGTACATCTCCATCACTCCATGCTTGCTCTTGCATCTTCATTACCGCTTTGATATCTGATTCCGCTTTATCATTGGGAATCTGTTTCATCGTAGAACATGATGATAAAAATATGATCAAGCACAAAGTAAAAGTCGCAATACTTTTAATCCGAAAATCCATAATTCTGGTTTTATGTCAATGAAGCTTTTACAACTCCAGATATTGTTTTACCATCTGCTTTTCCTGCAAGCTCCTTAGACGCTAGGCCCATTACTTTTCCCATATCTTTCATCCCTTCAGCTCCAGTATCAGCTATTATCTTACTTACGATCTCCTTGATCTGATCTTCTGACAACTGCTCCGGCAGGTATCTTTTCAATACTTCTAGTTCTTCCTTTTCAGTTTCAGCTAAATCTTCTCTTCCCTGCTTTACAAAGATATCCATTGAGTCCTGACGTTGTTTCGCCATTTTCTGGATCAATTTGATCTCCATCTCTTCCGTCATCTCTGTATTTGTTCCATCTGTTTGCTGGAGTAATATGGCTGCTTTCACAGCTCTTATCGTTCTTAACGCAGGCTTATCTTTAGCTTTCATAGCTGTCTTAAGATCTGGCATTATTCTCTCTTGTAATCTCATTATGTTATTTTTTGAAATCGTTTTCTAATTTAATCTTAGAGTCAAAAACAGACTCTATCAGCATCTACTTACGACACCAGTAATATTAACACTTTCTCCTAATCAGAAGTTTCGTCTCCTTTATAATCTTCCTGTGCTTGTTGTATTCTTATGGTCAGATCTACAAACTCCTCGACACCGAGTTGCTCAGGTCTTCTTTTGAAATAATCGTCTTTCAACAGGCTTTCATCTTTGACCAATCCTCTGAGCGTATTTCTCATCATTTTTCTTCGTTGGCCAAATGCTGTCTTCACCACTGTACGGAATAGACTATAATCACACCCTAGATCTAAATTCTCTTTTCTTGTAAGCCTAATCACTGAAGAGTTTACTTTAGGCGGCGGATTAAACGATCCAGGACTTACTCGTACTACGTTCTCTCCTTTATAAAATGCCTGAATAAGTACACTGACTACACCATAGGTTCTACTTCCAGGAGGAGCTATTACTCTGTCCGAAACCTCTTTTTGAAACATCCCTATCATCTCCGGTATCAATTCTCTATGCTTCACCATCTTAAATAGTATCTGAGAAGATATATTGTATGGATAATTACCAATCATATAGAATGGCTCTCCATCAAACACCTTGCTCATATCCAACTTCAGAAAATCCAAAAAGATAATATTATCATGTAATTTGGGATAGTGATCTTCTAAGTAGGTCACCATATCCTTGTCCGCCTCGCACACCCTTAGGTTAATATCCTGCTCAAGTAAGTATTTCGTAAGTACTCCTTTACCAGGACCAATTTCAAGAACATTCTTGATATCAGACTCCATTCGCAAGGAGTAAGCGATCTTCTTAGATAATGGTTGATTAATTAAGAAGTGTTGACCGAAGGATTTTTTAGCTCTCAATATTCATGTATTTGTATGTGTTGTAAAGGTACATATAATGTTGTATTTTAATTGGGAGTTCAAGAAAAGGTATTTTTCTCTTGTCGTCGTTTTTTGCGAAAGCTATTTTGCATATGTACAAGAAAAATTCATAGAGGCTAGATATGTCGAATACCTTTGAATAATGGGAGGAATAATATATTTAAGATATACTGAAATAAGGGGCGGAGGAGGTGATGTGGATAACTAAATATACGACAACGTCAACCCCCAATATCCCCCTCAAAAGGGGGGATGTTTAGATTGGCTCGGGCGCGGTGTACTAATAGGGCCTTACTTTTTTGATAGATTAAATAGATAGGCTTACCTTTCTATAATCAAAAAAGCTTATCCATCGAGTTGATGAATAAGCTTTTCTATATCTAGGTAGTGCAATCTTTTAGTTGATCTTCAACTGAGCCGTTACTCCACCTCTTATATTCAATCGTCTTGCAGAACTAATAGCGACTGCAGACTGCGTATAATTATAATCAAAAAAGAATCTCATGGTCAGATTTTCATTTATATCATAATCCACACTAGGTGATATCTGAATAGTATTCTGCCCACTGTTTACCTGTCCATCAACTCCCTGTGATACTTCATAAATTAACTCCTTAGTATCCATAATTGAAAAATCAAGATTCATAGTCAGTGTCTTTCCTCTATTATTCTTTACTCCTCCATTGCTACCAGACTTTCCTAGACCTCCAGATTTCTTATCATCCTTTTCAGCTGCTTCTTGATCTTTCTTTCTTCTCTTTCCTTTCTTCTTTTTACCAGATCTGAAGTTCTTGATTGTATATCCGAAACCAAATCTAATCTCGTTACTTGTCTGCTCTCTTAGATCTTCTAGAGATAGACCAAGCGATCTCGACTTTCTCCATTCCGCTTCTATTGTCATTTCCCCTTTTGTCTTAACAGACACTCCGATAAGAGGAGAAAACTGATCCGATATGATTATAGCAGGGATCTGAATTCTTGAATAATAATTGTCGTTTACTGGAGATGTGTTGTAAAGATCCGTTTCATTATATTCAAGTGTAGTATTGAATCTATTCACTTGCATAGCTCCTTTATAGCTATGATTTATTGTGAAACTAGTAAATACATTTTTAAACATATCCATTTTCGATAATCCATCATACTTAATTGTCCAGTTAGGTTTTGGCAACCAACTAAGGCTTTTAGCATCCGTCGAAAGATCTGAGTAATCACTTGTTTCACCTCCTAAGTAAGTAGACAAAAATGCTGGAACGGCAACATCATAGTTGTTAGGTCCATAGCCTTCATAGTATAGTGTATCCACACCTTCGGTAAACCAATCTTCAGAATGCGGATTCAACGCATCTGGGTTATTAAGGTCACCAATCGCATTAAAGTCCCTTATTGCTAATTCTCTAGAAATTTTCTCTCTCGTACTTTTAAATTGAGCATACAATTCTGATGCATCTGTAAACATAGAACCTATGCCCATATT
>JAVCKV010147270.1:0-34976 GCA_032274145.1 Herpochondria borealis | reverse complement strand
GAAATTTTCTCTCTCGTACTTTTAAATTGAGCATACAATTCTGATGCATCTGTAAACATAGAACCTATGCCCATATTAGTAACCTCAAACGATCCAACTTCGTATAATGCTTGAGGTTTATTGAAATCAGGGTTATCTATATCTCCACTTTTATTCGTTAATACAAAAGTCTCATCCCTTCGATAAGTCTTCTTAAAATCAACATCGATATCAAAATCCTTAAATGGTTCTAATGCAATCTTCAAGTCAATCGTTCTACTATTATTTTGACTTACTTGTTCACTAAAGACGTTACTCGGGTTAAACCACAGTTTTTTGTCTGGATCCAATGCCCAAGCTTTAACATCTGGTTTTAATCCCGCAGCAAATTCCCAACCAGGAGCTCCGAATCCATTCGCAAGACCGAGTAAACTTGACTCCTCCATAAATCCTGGGATAAGCGTACCTTCTGTTTCCTTATATGTCGCTTTAATAGACCTAAGTGATAATAGAGGCCTCAGTAAAATCCGCTCTACCATCGTCACTTCGCGCTCTTCTTTCTTCTCATCTTTCTTTGATGTCTTACCTTTACCTTTATTCTTGGCATTTGATTTAGAAGTAGAGTTTCTAGATCTTGATCTTCTACTCTTCTTATTTCCCTTATCTATTTTCTTTAAGTACTTAGACTTCGCATATAACTTATCAAAACTGAATGTTCCATTAATAGATCTCGTCTGATTGTTCTGTATAATGTTACCTAATGGAGTCCCATCTTCAGTTCCAAATCTATTAGATAGTGACTCAGCATTATCAATCAATATCAATGAACCCGCAGCCCAAGAATAATCTGCCTTATAATCTGTCTTCACATTGATCCAGTCCATATATGGAAGGTACCTAATCGGCAGAGTATATTGTAAGCCTACATTGTGTGTGTAATTTTTACTTCTACCAAGATTTCTTAGATTATTATTTCGGTAATCATCTTCTTGGGATTGATCATACTGACCACCATCTGCATTTAGTTTACTCCCTGTCTCATCTGCCCAATCTCTTTGTTCAGCCGTCTCAGCAATACCTACCTGTCTTAGTTCATCAATTAATGATGATGCTTTAGCTCTAAAAGTAAATTTCAATGCTTTAGAGAAATCCCAATTTAATCCATAGTTTCTATCCCATAGGAATCGCCTATCATCAAACTGGAATACTGGAGTAGCTGGCAATCTAAATGTCCTACTGTTTTTCAGTCTATTGATATTAGTCGAAAAGGTAAAACTCTTCGGCAACAAATTAAAATTAAACTCTTTAATCAATCTCAGATTCTTATTCTTAACCTTTTTGAATGGCTGGATTGCCTTCGCTTTATTAGAATAATTATAATCTACAGTAGTGGCATATTCTTGTGTAATATCCTTTTCTATAATGGCATCTGTCTTGACAGTTTCCGTGTAAGCATAAGATGCACTGAAGTTGGATATGCTCCAAGGTTTTCCACCTTTACCTTCTTTCTTCACATTCGTAAAGTTGAATGTTTTCACGGTAGAGGTTTCTTTACTTCTTTCTTTTACGTCATTTATTTCTTCATCTGTACTCCCTCTTGCTTGGAGTGCTTCTACCTTTTCATCTACCGTTAAATCTCTTTCATATGGATCAAACTGCTGATAAGAATTATCTTTTGAGTACTGAGCGTAGAAAGGAATATTAATGCCCCAATCTGATGGGAAAAACTTGCCCAATTGTAGATTAGCCGCTGCATCATATTGCAAAATTTCTTCTCTATTTCGTTCTAATAATCTTTGATCAAGACCACCCCATCCTACAGTACTGTAATTAGCGGCAAGATTAATCTCTCCAAGATCAGCCATTTGTATTTGGAGCCTAGCCTGTGCAGCCATTCCTCCTTTTTCATTTAATCCTGCAGCTCGCAATTCATTTACCCATACTTCACCACAGAACGGTTCTTCTCCATCCTGAGGACTTCTATTTCTTACTCCTACTTCGAATACTTTTATATACCCTAAACTTGGCGTACCCTTGACTCGAATTACACCTGTATTATCAGGTCTCCCTTCGTCAAAGTATTGAAACTCCTCTACTAACGAAGCATTCGCTATAATCCTTTGTATTTTAGCTTGCTTAAATTCTGAAAACTTTACATCTATCATATTGGTATCAGGCCACACTCGTGTTTGTGGATTGGCTACACTTGCATCAGAAATCTTAAGTGGTATTTCATATTCATAATAATGATCAACTAAATCCTTACCAAATCGGATATAACCATAGAGCTCCCCTTCAGGAATCTCTGTGCCAACCTCTTCTTCAGCATGCATAAATAGTTGAAGCCTGTCATATTGGGTCAAATCTAGCTTCGCTAGTTTATTAATCCCAACTTCACATCCATCATCTAGACCACAGAAATTAAGTGACAGTGATTTTTCGTCTTGTAATAGATTTGCAAACGTACTAAATAACTCCTCCTGTACAATTCCTTTTGGCGTTACATAGCCGAATGGCTGCTTATCTCCATTTTCTTCGACACCTACTTCATCGACACTAAACTCTACATTCACCGCACCACCATCAGCATTATCACAATCAATGTCACTTTTTCTCCAAAGATTTCTCACCAATTGAAAATCAGCTAATCTGAATGTTTTAGCAGAAGAAAATTCAGTCATATACATTCTCATAAATTGTATCGCTCTGAATCCTGCAATTTCTCCTACTTTAGTACTAAAGTTATTGTTTACAATTGGAATTCTATACCTGTACCAGATTTCATCTTCTCTTCCATTATTTCCAGGAATCGTCTTACTTTCCGTTACATACCTATTCCCCGAACCAGATAGATCTAGACTATCGCCCATTGCTTTTTTGATGTCTACTTCATAGTTATAGTAACTTTCTCCTGTATCTAATGATCTATTATTATTCAGATCTTCTGATTCTGGATTCCTATTTCCTCTTGCAAATTGGTTATCTACATTATCTGGACCTATCGGTGCATTTCCTTCAGGATTATTGAAGTTCTTGAAACGAGCAAGCAAACTTTCTGTAGAATTCTGAGCATTGATAAAATCATAATTATCACCTGCTGGATCATTCTGTATATCCGAATTATAAACATCCCCACCAGTAAATAATGAGTTTAGATAATCCGCATGAAGTATACTTTCCAAACTATCTTTTATACCATCAAATCCAACATCCTGGACAAAACCTCGCTGAACATCAAATCCATTACTTACGGGTTGTAGTAGAGATACTTGCCCCCAATTTGTCTGCGTCAAAGACGTAACAGATTCCGGCCCTAACGGCAGTGTATTTTCATAGAATTGATTACCATCTTTAATTATATCCTCAGAGATATTACCTAATTGAAATACAATTTTTCCTTCTTCATTTGCAGCATGTTGCTCACCATCTGGCCTTGCCATATACGGATTAAGCATCCAGAACTCAATAAACTCATAATTTGCAGCTTCGAAATCTGTATTTTGAAAATTTCTCATTATTCCTCCCCATCTTGATTCAGGGTCTAATAATTCAACGTCAGCTGTATCATCATCTGGTTTTATTCCCGCAGACAAGATCTGCCCTGAAGTATCTTGCAAGCCACCCGGCAAATCAAAATTATACGGTCCACGTTCACTTGGATAATATCCTATATCAAACGTAAGAAGTTCTGATTGTCCCACCTGCACATCTCTATTAAACAGTTCCTCTTGATCTATTAGTCTTGTGTACGGACTGTCATTATCACCACCATTTCTTGCTTGTCTATCTATTGAATACCAGTTGATTTTTGCTCTGTTTGCACCATATCTTAAATCATTAATGTATCCAGACTCATCAAATTCTAATGGTGTACTGGCAAGTCTCCACTGATTAGGATTGAATCCACCAAGAAGAAGACCACTTACCGCTCCTTCAAAATCATCAATACTTACTACTCCACCTTTATCCTCATCTTCATCTCCAGCATTAATTGCTCCAGAGTGACCAGGTTTTAGGAATGCAGCTTCCGCAGAAAAATTAATACTAGATTTTTCTTTTGTACTGTAAAACGGCAATTTATCTACTATTTTAGTAACGAGTGGTGCTTCATTACTATATGCCAGATCAAGCCCAAAAACTCTATTATTTATAGGATCATTTCCTATGTTCACCTTTCTGGTAAATGGTCGTTCTGAAAGCTTAAGATAAGTAGCTCCTAAAGAGAAATTATCATTAAAATCATAATCGGCTCTAAGCCCTAACATTGTTTTTTGCTGAAGACTAAACAAGGATTGATCCTCAAAATTTACATTGATTGGAGTACCTTGTTGGAGATACGAATCATTTATTATCCTAAGTCGCCCAAGAGAATAATCTACTTCATAATCTGCACCTTCCTGTAGTAAAACTCCACCTGCTCTAACTGTAACAGATCCTTCTGGCACAAATGGCCCAAGATTGATCTCTCCATTAGATGCTGATGTCACTTCACCTTTCATCAAGAACTTATTAAACTCAAGACTCTGCTTTGCTATTGTTATTGAAGTATCATATAACTGTTGAAACTTAAACTTATCTATTTCTTCTTGAGGAAGACCTTTCAATAACGAATCCAAAGAACTACCAAATGGCTCCAAAACTGGAAAGACGACAGATCCACTACTTGGAATAACCGTAATTCCAGGAACAAAATCAAATAGTCCATCCGCTTGAGGATCATTGTATTTATTTAATCTATCAAGATTAAACACCTCAAGCAATGGTTGATTGATAAATCCAGATATTGGAATATATTTTTTTAATGAACCATCTGAATCATCTTCATAAAATATATCAAATCTAAATTCTTCAGGGTTAAGTTGAGTTGCTCTCAAAGGGTAGACGTTTTTCATCATCAAATCCCAAGTAGATACATCTGTCTGTTGATTACTACTTTTTAGTAACTTGGTAAAGAGCACTTTCTGTGGCTCTACATTCGTCATTGTATCTTGTTGTCCCGGTTCAGATACCCTCGTTGTGCTAGAAAACTGAGATCCATCGGCAGATAGATTTCCTACATTATAGATCTCATCACAGTTTCTTGTATAAGTATAATTATATGCTACGGCTAAGTTTTGGTTTGGTCTTAGTCGTATATTCAAAGATAACATACCGAGCTGTTCGTTATATGAAAATTCATTACCAGATAGTTTTCTACCGGTAAACACTGCAAAATCCCTATTTTGAACAAACCCCTTACTTTCTAATACTGATGCTACTAAATTCTGTGACTCTACATCTTCATATTCAGGTAAGCTATTTTCATTCAGGACAATATTCTCATATATTCCATTTACCCTATTATCAGGAAGTATATTTCCTTTACCAATTTGATCATCAAACTTACTACCTACGCCCAAAAGCCCATTAAAAGGCTCAAAGTCTGATCCGATCGGATAATCTCCTGTATACTTTTCAATGTCTGGCTCTCCTAAATCTGAGAGGGCAACGATTGGAGAACTTCTTTGCTGATAAGTTGGTCTATCCTCAGAAATCCATACTTCTAATTGTGATATTCTGAATGAAGTCTTGACCTGTGGAAGATTCGAAAGATTTTCTTCAAATGTTGCTCTATTATAGTGAGAAAGGAAAAAGTGTCTATTCTCATCATATTCATCTGGCGCAAGTTCGAATTCTTGAACTGAGGCCCCATTTTCTATTCTGATACTGTTTTGTTCTGATTGTTGTTGAGATGCGATAGCTGTCAATCTCAAATTTCCAAATTGTAGTTCTGTCTTAAGGCCAAAAAGAGATTGAGCACCTTGAATCAGGTTTCCTCTAAGTGGTAGACTTACATTACCCGCTTCTAGCTTTTTGATAATATCATCCTCTCCAAATGCCTCTGTATCGTATTCTAATTTAATTTGTTGATCGAAATTGAAGGTAGATTGTGTATCATAATTGAAATCAAGATTCAACTTTGTTCCAATATTCCCCTCTGTACTTACTCGAATATCTACATCCGGATCTATCGGATTGAATTGAACTCCATTTCCTCCAAATCCCTGTTCTACTTGAAACGAATTATAATATGTACTCTGCAGTGTGACATCCACTTGTCCTTGCGGCTGTATGTTCACTTCTGTGCCACCAAAAAGTCTATCTACTAAGGAATTTTGGATATCAATCCGTTCCATAGGATCAGTCTTTGCATTGAGTCCTTTCTTTTTGGAGGATACTCCGGCTAACCGCTGAAAATACGCTTTCTGCTGTTCCTTCTTCTTGAATTCTAGATATTCTTCGAATGTGAGATAGGACGGAGTTCTATAATATTCGTCACCGATTTTCTCATAGATGATATAGTTTCCAGTTGCTGGATCGTATTCTACTTTCTGTTCTATCACATTAGATGTGATGTCAAACGGATTGTTATTTGGGTCAGTTACGTGATCTCCATAGTTGTCTTTTATTGGAATAGTATCTGACACCATCGTAGGAGTATATAACTCCTCGTATGGATCTGGTAAATTCCTACTACCACCGGAACCGATGGCGGCGTATATAAAAGCAGCCACAAATAAAACTGTAACTAATGCTCGAGTAATTTTCATATTTCGTATATCCAAGTGTGTAATAGCTTATAAATCAATTAAATAGATAAATCCAATAACAGTTTAGTTGGGCTTTACTTTGTTTTATTATTATTAAACCTTATAAGGCATCGATTAAAAACGCATTCACAAAGGAAGACATTGTATCAAAGACCATATTATTTCAGCTTTTTTTAGTGCATTGTTTTGAAACTATACGCTACCAAAAACTTCTTCTTCAAAACCAAAAATTCGTAGATGAGTTGTTATCGCATCTGTTTCAGAACCAGCTTGATAACTTCTTCCACGGAGTCAACATCAGCGTTGGCTGTTATTACAGATTTTAGTTGCTTTTCAACTGCGTTTTTAGGAAACCCTAATGCAACTAAAGCACTTAACGCTTCATCTCGTAGCGTATTGTTACCCCCGCCTACTAATATCGGTTGATCCCCACTTACTTTGAGTATTTTGTCTTTCAGATCCAAAATTAACCTTTTGGCTGTTTTGGGTCCGATGCCTTTTACTTTGCTTATAGCTCCTACATTTTCATGTACGATGGCAGATTTCACTTCATCAGTTGTCATATATGACATGATCACTCTTGCTGTATTGGGACCAACACCAGAAACCGAAATCAACAAAACAAACATTGCTCTCTCCTCATCATTCATAAATCCATAAAGCGTCTGCCCATCATCATTCGTATGTACGTATGTTAAGATTTTCACTTCCTCCAGTTTCTCCAATTGAGAATATGTATTCAGACTTATATTCACATGATACCCTATTCCATTACAATCTACATAAACATAGGTTGCGGTCTTGAGCGTCAATTTTCCATTTAGATATGCTATCAAACGATTTCTATTTTAGTATTTTAAATACAATACTTCATTTATTACTAACTCTTCTTTTGCAGTTTTATTTCGTTTCAATTACTCGTCACAAAATAAAACACATAGCAAAAACATACAAAATTAATAAAATATTAGAATAAAACGCAATATGTAACTTACTTTTTATCAGTGACTACGCATCTAAATATTAATACATTTAGTTTTTCAAGGATATTAAATGTCATGAGTAGTCATTTTTTAGTTGTAATTTTAATCCAACAAGTAAAATACTATTTTTGCCATATCAAACACCGTTGACTGAACATTTAAGATCAGAGGAAGTAATTAAGATCATAGGTTTGTTTTGAGTGCCCATAAAATTTTATTTTTTATGAAATTCCAGAACAAGCTCAGGTCCCCAAAAAGATAATAGAATCGTGGCTTTAAAACATTTTGGAGAAATTGATTGGCTTTTGTAGAAATGCAGGGAAAACGATCAGATCCGGGAAAACGATTAAATGTGGAAAACACGATTAAATATAAATTCTTAATTTTCAGCGAAAATGAAATTTTAACCAAATGAAAATCACAAAACATATATTATTCACCCTTTTTTGTTTGGGAATTATAGGATGTGGGAATAGTCCGAAATATTCCAAAAATCAGACGATACCAAATGGCCTCTGGAAATATGAAAATCCATTGACCTATGATTTTGAAGTCGGATCTACGGAAGTATTTCATGATCTTTTCTTTAGTATTAAATTTAAAACCGATTTTGACTATCAAAACATATATGTTAAGATTATCACTGAATACCCAACTAAAGAATCTATTGAAGACATCGTTTCATTGAACTTAACCAATGGTGCAGGATCTTTTTTAGGGGATTGTAATAGTTCTACCTGCACGACTGACATCCTACTCCTGGAGAATTTCAAATTCATGGAGACTGGAGAGCACACTATCAAGATATACCAACATAGCCGAGATACAATTTTAAAATCAGTTATAGGAGGAGAGCTAAAATTATTTGAGCGAGAGAAAGCTTAAGGATGATTGCTTGTATCGTTTGCGTACCTATTATCATCAATGATTTTACCTAGGTTTGGAAGAAGCAATATTTGGAATCGGCCATTCAGGCCTTTATTTATTATTTTATTTCTACGATGGCTTGTCAGCCATCGCTAGTGTAAATCGAACCTTCGGGTCTTCGCAGAGATCCCCCCTTATGGTATTAGAAATGAAACCTGCAATCAATATATACTATCATATAGAACACAGAAATCTAACTCCAAAAACATTCGGAAATTTAAAGAGTCAATAAATTAAAAAGAAATCTAATTGATTATAGCCAATCAAATGCTTTTACTAATGCAGTAAATAAAAATGGAAGTGGCACCCAAAACCATTCAGGCCAAACCACTAAAAAACCTATCGTTACTAATAAAGAAACGAAGAAATATACCCAGTATGTTTTTGTGCTTGTAGCTGTTGCCATGATGCATTTATTAATTAGATTGCAAATGTAAATAATAATCTATTAAAAATCCTCTTCGCTTTTTAAAAATATGGCGAATCGTATCAATAAATTGTCAAATATCAGTTTTTCACAAATAACCACCTTCCAATTTCCTTGAAAGACACCTTTTTCCCATACATTAATATACCTACTCTATATATACGCCCCGCAAACCATATCATAAATACAACTGACGCGAAAAGAATAACCATTGATAATATCACCTGCCATACAGGAGGATCAAAAGGAAGTCTTGCAGGCATAAGGATTGGCGAGAATAAAGGAAACATAGACCCAAAAATAGCTAGATTCCCATTCGGGTTATTCAAGACTGGAAATACTAGAGATATAGCTATGATAACTGGAATTAAAATTGGCATCATCAACTGCTGTCCTTCTCCTAGATCGTCGCCCATAGCCGACCCTACAGCTGCAAAAAGCGAAGAATAAATAAAATATCCACCTAAGAAAAACATTACAAATGAAGGAATAATCAATAGCCAATTAAGTGATTTGATACCCCGTAGTAGATCTGTCATATCAGATTGAGCACTCATACCAGCTAACATCTCACCAGCTTCTCCCATACCCCCAGCGGCTAGATTTGGATCTGGAGCCATTGTAGAGCTAAACACCACCATAATACCAAATAATAGTATCATCCAAATAAATAGCTGAGTCATCGCAACTAAGCCCACACCAGTGATTTTACCCAACATTAATTGAAAAGGACGGACTGATGAGATCATTACCTCTACAATTCTATTGATCTTCTCTTCCATCACACTTCTCATAACCATACTACCATATATAAATATGACCATATACATCAAGAAGCCCATTAAGTAACTAAGTGCAGAAGCTATGCCTATGGACACTTTATCACTTTTATCTCCTTCAAGGTCAGATGTAACAGCATTAGCCAGTGTAACATTCATTTCTAATTGATCTATGGTTTCTTGATCAATATCAGATTTTGAAATTTTATACGCCTTGAGAGATCTGGACATCTTTCCTTCAATCTGCTGTAGCGCTACTAAACTCAACTTTTCCTTACTATAGAAATCTACATTATGCTTAGTAGACGATAGATCTGATATAGCCGGCACATTCAGCAGAAGGTCGTATCCTAATTTAGCGTATGAAGTATCTATTTCATTTAGAGGTAGCGTACTGATATCAAAATCAAACTGTGAGTTTGATAACTTTTCATTATCTAGAATACCAGATTCGTCTACAACGACTATCCTCTTCTTGGAATTCATAGAATTACTAGCAAGGTAGCCTGATACAAACATCAAGAGCCCAAACCCAAGAGGTGTAAGAAGGGTTACCAAAATAAAAGATTTCTTTTTTACTCTAGTAAGATATTCTCGCTGTATGATTAACCACAATTTGTTCATATGATTGGCGTTTTGCTTATGATTTTGCTAAAATGAGTTCTATAGAATTCTACTCTTGACTCTCCCCTACTCTACTTATAAATATGTCATTTATAGATGGTAGAACTTCATTAAAAGAATTAATCTCGGCTCCTTTATTTATCAATGAGCCCAAAAGATCATTGGGTTTCATACCAGCATTCAATTTGACTTCAATGCCATTATATTGGCTCGATAATATTTCAAAATTATTAAGATTTTTAATATTTAGAATAGAATTATCAAATTCTACTTTAAACAGGTTCTCTTTGTGATCGATTTTAATCTGTGCCACATTTCCGTCTAGTACTTTCTTACCATTATTGATAAGTATAATGTTTTCACATACCTCCTCTACTTGTTCCATTCGATGTGTAGAAAATATTATGCTCGTTCCACTTTTATTAAGCTGATCTATTTCATCTTTTATTAGATTAGTATTAATAGGATCTAGTCCTGAAAAAGGCTCATCTAGAATAAGAAGTTTTGGATCATGAACTACTGTAGCTATAAATTGAATTTTCTGTTGCATCCCTTTAGAAAGCTCTTCAACTTTTTTATCCCACCATGATATAATGTCAAACTTTTCCATCCAAGAATATAGTTTCTGCTTAGCTTCCTTGTGGGGCATACCTTTTAGCTGAGCCAGATATAAAAGCTGTTCTCCAACTTTCATCTTCTTATAAAGTCCTCTCTCCTCAGGCATATAACCAATCTGACTAGGATGGTTAAAATTAATAGGCTCTCCATCTAACAAAACCTGTCCTGAATCGGCCATAGTAATTGTTGTAATTATCCGGATCAGAGACGTCTTACCCGCTCCGTTAGGTCCCAATAAACCAAAAACACTTCCTTTTGGAACGTCGAAAGATACATTATCTACAGCTGTATGATTATGATAATTTTTAACAACGTTTTGTAGGGATAAAATTGACATAAGATGATTTTTACACAATATGCTCAAAAACAATTCTAATAATTCAAAAACTCGATGAAAAACGAAATATCATAGATTTATGAAATAATTACGGAAGCACTAGAATTGCTTAATGCAGGCTCTATAACGAATCGTTTACATAGATCATGATCGCAACTTGCGTAAAGTCTATTTGATTAAATTTAGATTAGATGAAAGCCCGACTTCTCTGATGTCGCTATAGATTCAATTTGATTAGTAAAACGTTTTTTATAAGGTGACAACGCAACTCTTTCATTACTAAACTTAGGACGTTTTCTCCTCACGAAACAAATTTCACAGAATCTAGATTAACATCTAGTTGTCTACATCTAGAAGCACTTCGGCTAAGTGGCTTGCATAGCAAACACGATAGATAGTGTAACAAATAGAATATTTATGGGCTAGCCAAGTGGCTTGCATGGCAAACACGATGGCTAGTGTAACAAATAGAATATTTGTGGGCTAGCCAAGTGGCTTGCATGGCAAACACGATGGCTAGTGTAACAAATAGAATATTTGTGGGCTAGCAATTTGACGATTCAAGTAGAAAGCTCTTATGAAAACCTAAAGCTTATTCTTCCAAAAGTGTATTTTGTTCTACACACGATACCACAACTATAAATACCTATTGGAATAGTTTTTTTATTTTTATTGCAACGCTTCGTATCTTAAGTGCATTATCCTATCAAACAATCAATATTATGACTCGCTTTTTCTCATTATTCATAGCAACTTTGATCTTATGTACCGGATGTTATGAAAATATAGATAATACCCCTGATGCCCCAGAAATCATAATACAAACAGAAGAAGTATATGTAACTACTCGTATAAGTGGTAGTGTAGAAAACAATGAAGGTGAAACCATATCTAATTACTTCATTAATATGAATGGCCAGACACAAGTTATTGCCTCTGACTATTTTTTAATAGAATTAGAAGAAGCTCGTAAAAAAGGTCAAACATTCAGGGTATCAAAAGATGGTGATCAAATAGGTCTAAGAACAGAACTTCTCGTAGAAAACGATATCAATCACCTTATTATACATACACATGATGTATACTCTTCTGTCCAAAAAGCAAAATCAGAGGCTACAATACAATTGAATAAAGAACTATCAGTTGATTTTTCAGAAACTAAATTTGAAAATGGTGACCCAACTAGCATAAATATTACTTACACAGATATTGACGCTAATATAAAACTAACTCCAGTTGGCTACAATAGTGAATCTCATCTTTTAGCGATCGACTCAAGAGGCGGATTCTATCTATCGAGCAATGACGATTCTGCAAATAAACTTATAGTAGACCCTACTGCGCCAGTAAAACTTAAAATAGGAGACATAGAAGAAGGTATAAATGGTCTGTTCGTCTTGAATAACGAAACTGATGTCTGGGAACTGGTGTCAAACATATCTTCAAATATTGAAGTTGATATATTGGCAAAAGGTTACTATACTTTCGCAAAATATACAAAAGGAGTATTCGTGGAAGGTGTAATCACCAAAGACGAGCAGAAGGTAGCATACCAACCAATGAGCTGGACACACGATGGATTACAAAATGATATCTGCGCTACCGAAAACGGTAGGTGGATTGGATTACTCCCAGAAAAAGAAACTATCACAGTTGAATTACTAAATCCATGTGATGAATCATTGCAATCACAATCTATTGAGATAGATAATAACGATTTGAACAATCAAAATTTAACAATTACAAACACAGATTTCTATCAATACCTGAATACAAGTGTTATTGATTGTGAAGGCAATATCGTATCAAATTCTGCTTTAAATATTACAAATACGAACTCTGATAATCATTATGTATTCTCGGAGCAGGGTCAGGATAGATGGATAGCAGTTTGTGGAGATTTTACAATAGCTGCATATGACGAAAATACAGAACAGCCAGGAGCTGAGATAAGTTGGTCTTCTAGTTTAAATGAGACAATAGATATTCTAACTAATTGCCCAGAATATTCAGACGGATTCAGTTACTTCAAAATTAGAGATGATTCAAAAGCATATCCAGCATTTAACTTACAAACAACGATTGAAGGGAGAACAGAACTGAGTGCCCAAGAGGGTCAAATAAAACTAATATTCTCTGGAACAGCAGTTGGCGTCGTTCCAGAAAAACAAGTAAACATAGTTATCAATGATGTAGACTTTGGTGATACTGGATATTACGTGTCTTGCGAAAACTCTACAGAGGGCTGTGGGATAACTGCTTTCCAAGTAACCCACTATGATGTGCAACAAAACGGACAACTTAGAGTAGCATTTTCAGGTAATATTTGGATGCAAACACTAAACCCTTTCTTGGCAGGCACATACCCAGTCGAAGGAGTAATTGTGACCAGAATACAATAATTACTGAAAAATTAAGACTAGCTACTAAGTATAAATCCCAAATAAACCCATTGGAAGAAAAACTCATCATACAAGGATGTCAGAAGAATGATAGAAAATGCCAAAAAGCATTTGTCGATTCATACTCTTCTTACCTATTCGGTGTTTGCCGACGGTACATCTCCGATTATGAGTTGGCGAAAGATTGTCTTCAAGAATCACTTGTGCATATTTTGAATAATATCAATAAATATGAAGCGACTGGATCATTTAAGTCTTGGGCAGCGAGAGTAACTGCCACCCAATGCTTGCAATGGATAAGAAGGGAAAAAAAACATATCAACTTTAATATAGATGATGTAGTAGAACCCTCTGAAGAAGAAAAAATATCAGATCATCTCGAAGTTAGAGATGTAATGGATTTCTTAGATACGCTAAGTGAAAGATATCGAATTGCGATCAACATGTTTATAGTAGAAGGCTACAATCATAAAGAAATAAGTGAACACCTCGGAATAACAGAAGGTAGTTCTCGATCACTCGTCGCAAGAGCAAGAAAAATGATCGTCGAAGAATTTTCGAAAAGAAACTCACATGAATTAAGTAATAACGAGAGGGTGACAAGTCTTACTACGATGAAAAAAATACAAAAACTAGCTTAGAATTTACAGATTCGATTGCTTGGAAAAGATATAAAAAGATGAAAGAATATTTAACAAACAAAGAAGAAGAAATCAAAGATATAGCCGATGGCATGTCTTTTGAAATCGACACCGCTGATCTTTGGGTCAATATAGAACCACAACTTCCTCCAGTTGACAACAATAGAAGAAGACCTATTTGGTGGATGATGACGGGTGTTCTTCTTGGACTGATTGTAGCTGGAAGTATATTTGTATATACATCAGAGGGAAGTAGTGAAATAACAGTAGAATCAGAGCCAATCCTTGTAACATCAAAACTTGAGTCCTCAAATGAGACATCACTTAATGATGAGAATACTATCGTAAGTGATAAATCAACCACTAATAAGAATTCAATAAATAAAATAGAATCTAAAACAAATACGCACACACAACCTCACCTAACAAGCTATGACGATGAGCATGATCCCGGTAGAATGGATAATCGTAATACAACGGCAACAAATAATGTAGTCAATAACATTACTGATACCCATCAACCAAGTACGGATACGGAAATATCTAAAAATATCATTATCAAAGAAGCTACTCTACTCTTAAGTGATGTTCCCAACAAAACAATAAATAAATCACAAGAAATAAAAACAATCTTAGAAAACAGATCTGTAATTGATGATATTTCTTCTATCAAACTACTTGAATTAGGACTATTGGAACAGTTAGACAATCTAACTATCCCAACACCAAGTATTGAACCTTTGAAAATCAACAGGTGGAAATCATTTTGGCAAATTAATGCCGGAGTAAACAAAACCAATAATAGAATTTCATTCACTGACAATGAAGTAACACTTGATACTCAATTCGCAAGAGAACAAAATCTTATTGGACTATCAAACTCTATCCAATACGGACAAGAAAACAAGAATGGATGGAGATTATTCGGTAGCCTTACGCACACAAGATCGACATCGAGATATAGTAATTTCGACAAGAATATTACTCAAAATATTGAAAATGGAGTAGAATCTAAAACCATAGATAAATATGGAAATGAATTCGAAACCCTTGGTGACATAACGGTAACAAGTATCCTGCAAAATGATATCGTGTGGCACAGAAATCATGACTATGTAAATCTTGAAGTCGGTTTTGGCAAGAGACAACCGCTCATCAATCAACTATCTTTAGTTACCGATGCCTTCTTAGGATATAACATCTGGTCTAGAAATGATGGGTACTACTTTGAGAAGGATAATCCTACAATAACAAAATTCACACCGTCCGAAACTCATCCTTATCAGAATAAAGGAATTGATATAGGTGGAAAACTAGGTATAGAATACAACTTAGGAAGCATCTCAATTGGGCTCGCTGGAAACTATAACCATGGCCTAGGAACAATAACAAAATCTAATAATTATTATCAACTTAAAAACTCCCACTACGGCGTACAACTTGGCGTAGTATACAGACCGTAACGGGAGAGATTCAAAAATCTTTTAAAACATAAAACTATGAAAAAAATTCAACGACTCATCATGTTTGTTTGCATGTTCTCATTTGTAGGACTTGGGCAGGCATTTGGACAAGATCCAAATATTATATGTCCATCAGATATCACATTATCAAGTGATGCTGATTACACGTCCACAGGACTAACTGGTGTCGCAAATGCATATGATATAAATGGAGAAGTAGCTGTAGAATATACTGACATTGTAATCGACTTAGATGCAAATAACGAAGGATTTGTACGAAGAAGATTTAATGTAGTAGGTCATACTGATATTTTCTGTGATCAAACGATCACAATGGGAGGCACAAATTCACTTCTTTCTTGTACCGATAATATTGTAGTATCTCTCACTGGAAGTCCTAGTAGTCAGGGAACAAGTAAAGCTAAAGTCTACGCACAGTCTTTCGTACAAATCGATGCGGATTATACTGATCTTAAAGTCTCAAGAGATGGTGTATATTTTTCATTATTTGCAGAATTCTTCTGTTGTGATGTTGGACTACAACCATTCTATATACAAGCTACTAATAGTCAAGGTGACTTAGAAGCCTGCAGCGGGCAAATACTAATAGAAGATAAACTTGCACCTATAGTCGATGAAACACAAGTAGTATTTATTGCCCTATTTGGCGAAAATAGCGTTGAGCTAACAGCTGATATGTTAACGTACATTGCATATGATAATTGCGGAATAGAATCAGCAGCATTTTCTCAATCAACTTTTACGAGTGTAGGCGAATATCTCGTCAACTATACAATATCAGATGCTTCTGGCAACACTTCTCAAGGAACAATTACGGTGAACGTTTCTTCAGGGAACTCTATAGCTTGTAATAACAATGTAAATGTTTCTTTAGACCTAGAGGGCCAAGCTGTTATCACCCCAGACATGATCCTAGAAGGATTTATTCTTGCGAATGCAAATTATAGTGTATCCATCAATGGGGGCCCGTTCAATAAAACTGGATTATTGACTTGTAGCGATCAAGGGACCGTAAATGAAGTGACTATACGTGATGATAATTCTGGTAATACATGTTGGTCAACAATAGTAATCGAAGATAAAATACCTCCTATCTTATCTGTACCAAGTACTATATACCTAACACTTAATGTACCTACAGAGGCGTTACTTACAGTAGATATGCTAGATAGGTTTACTTTTGAAAACTGTACCATAGCTTCACAGTCTGTATCACTAGGATTATTCGCATCTGCAGGAATATATGATGTGACATACACTGTAACGGACGAAGCAGGAAATTCCACTTCACAAACTTTTCAAGTAAATGTATTTTTTGGACCAACAGCTCTTGCATGCAATGATCAAACAGAAGTAATTCTAGGTGCTGATGAAACTATAACTTTAGATTTTTATGATATCCTAGAACCACAAGGAAATATTTCCCTAAATGGAAATTACACTGTAGGAATTGGATATGCTCCAGATTACGAACCTACTGTATACTCTGAATCTCTCACGCTTGACTGTTCTCATATTGGAGCGGACATAGCGCTAGCAGTCTTAGATGGAGCTACAGGAAACAAATGTTGGGGAGGAGTAACTGTGCTCGACAAAAAAGCACCTACTCCATATGCACATAATACTGTTATTGCCTCAATGAATGGTTCGGAACCTTATGTATTATTTCCTTCATTAATTGATCTAGGGAGTTTCGATAATTGTGGAGGGCCTGTATCTATGACGGTTACTCCTCATACTTTTACAGTTCCTGGAACCTATGAAGTTAAACTAAGAGTATATGATGAATCAGGAAATTCTGACTTTGCAACATCTACGCTTATATTAGGACAAGGAGAAGGAACGTCTATAGAATGTATTGGCATATCTACAGCTTTAACAGGTCAGTTTGGACCAACTACTTTATATGCGGAAGATTTTGTTTTGAATGATGAAGATTTTGATTCATTCTCTATGTCTACAAATCCTAATGGGCCATATACTGAGAGTATTGATTTTGATTGTTCGCAATACAATCTGAATGCACCAATAGATGTGTATGTTCTAGGAAATAATAATGGAATTTTATCCGCATGTACTGTAAGCCTCACACTTATTGATAATGTACCTCCAGTGGTGGTTGTAAAACAAAACATCACACTGTCATTAATTAATGGACAAGCCACTTTAACTCCAGAAATGCTAGACAACGGAAGTTATGATTTATGTGGAGTAGTTTCTCTTTCTTTGAGTCAAACTCAATTCACAACAGCTCATTTAGGAGCGAATCAAGTTTTCTTAACAGCAACTGATCAAAGTGGAAACACTAATCAAACATGGGGTACGGTTACTGTTATAGATGGAGGAGAATCTACCATGCAGTGTATTACTCTTTCGACTGCAGTTCTTAATCAATTTGGACCAACTACGCTATATGCAGAAGATTTCCTACTAAATCCAGATGATTTCGCTTCAGTTACTATGGCTACTAGCCAAAATGGTCCATATACAGAAACGATTGATTTTGACTGTGTTAATTATGATGTTAATGTTCCTTTTAACATTTTTATCAAAGCGGGTAATAGTGTAGAAACTTCAACATGTATTGTAAGTCTTGTACTACAAGACAATGTTATTCCAATTGCCATAGCAGATCTAAACATAGTTTTACAATTGACCAATGGACAGGCGACTCTTTTTCCGCAAGCTGTAGACGATGGAAGTTATGATAACTGTGGTAGTGTTTCGCTTTCTTTAAGTCAAACAATATTTACAGCCGCACACATTGGAGACAATCAGGTAACATTGACAGTAACAGATGAAAGTGGAAATGTTAATACAGTATGGACTATTGTAACTGTCATTGGAGATGGAAGTGGTGGTGGTTGTACGGTTAATGACATCATCTTTCCTTCAGATATTAGTATTACGGATGCAGATGGTGAATTAGCTAACCTTTCAGTACAAAACTTACAATCATTTTATAACTATACATATGAGCAAGTATATCCATATACTGTAGTTGAATGTAATAACATAGTTACCGCTTATGAAGATCAAATTTTCAATACTCCTGAAGGTTTTAAAATATTAAGAACATTTACTTCAATAGATTGGCTTACGACAGCCATAAAAACAGAGGTTCAGATTATTAAGTTATATACTTCGACAAACACTTCTCTTTCTTGCATCGACAATTTCACAGTAAGCATAGATAATGGTAGTGTCCAGCTCTTTCCAGAAGATCTATTGGCAGGAACTAATTATGATTATTCGACTATCAGCTTGACAATCGAATTCAATGGAGATATAGTAGCCGATAACATAATCACTCTAAACTATATTGGTCAAACACTAACGTACACTGTGACTGACTCAGATACAGGAAACTCGTGCTGGGGAACGATAAATGTAGTCGACTATGAAAGTGAGTGCCCAATGAATATTGATACAGATGTTACATTTCCACTTGATGTCATATATATTCCTGAAACAAGTGTACCAGCAGATCAATTGACACCAGGCGTTTTAGTATCAACTTTCGGATTCGCATTAGAAAATGTTGATGTTTCTATACACCCAGTAGCAACTTGTACTTTGATTGGATATACGTATGAAGACAATGTATTCTTATATTCTGATGGCAATTATAAAATCGTAAGAACATTTACTGTAATTGACTGGTACACTTATGAGCCTCAATCTACTGAAGGTATCTATACACACGTACAAGTAATCAATGTAGGAATCAACCCTAACAATCTTATTTGTGACGTACTACCTAATAGTGCTCCGGCTGGAGATTGTGACACAGGACACTCATTAGCAGATGATGTAGAGTGGCCTTCTGATCTTTCTGTCGCTGATTATAGAATTACACCTGATGGATTGGTAGAGTTTTCAAATGTCCCTGAAAAAGACGCTAGACCTATTTTCTTCAATACGCCTGATGACTATTCAGCTACTTATGTTGATCTATTAGTAGAACTTACTCCTTCGACGCTTACCGTAGCTAGAATATGGAAAGCTGTGAACAACACTTATGATATAACATGGAATTATAGCCAGACGATTATGGTAGATTTTTCAGGTTTTGAAAATTTAGTATCCGTGACTACCGCTACAGATCGTGCTGTCCCAGGTGTTATTTTTAATAGCAATTATCAAACGAATATGGAAGGTGAAACACAAGTCCTTGGTGACATTATTTCTATTGATTTTGATGATGAAGTTCTGAATGGTGTAAATGTAAGAGATCTAATCCTGATACAAAGACATATACTGGGATTAGAAGATCTTGATGAAAGGTTGACTTCAGCATCTGATATAGATTCAAATGGAAATATAACTGCAGCTGATGTGCTCGACTTGAGAAAAAGAATCCTAGGTGTAACCAATGAAATTGAATGGAAGTTTATAAATACTCAAGTGGATAACGGCACATTGATTCAACCAAAGGCAACTTATGTTGCATACAAGAAAGGTGATGTAGATGATAGTGCTATACTTCCTGGAGACGAAGAACTACCCGTTACTGCCAAACTTACAATAGAAGACAAGGTTCTTAATAATGGAGAAACTTATATGATCCCAGTATCCATAGAAGATGAAAATTTGTTAATGGGTATGGAAATAAGATTAGGTATCAATACTGATTTATTAGTAATCGAAGGCATCGAAAATAATTTAGGATTTGCAATGAAAGATTACAACGTTTCATCTGATGGTGAATTAGTGATTGTAATCAGTGATTTCTTAAATGCACAAGATCCTTCATTAGATGCTAACAATGCTATAGTCTATATTCAGTGTACTGCCAAGGCTAACATTCTTCTACATGATGCGATAAAAGTATCAAATAGAACATCTTATGCTGTAGATGAGAACCTTGAACTCTATGTAGTAGGTGGAGAAATCGAAAATCTTATTACCAGTACTAACAGCCCAGAATTGGCCTCTTTAAAAGTATTCCCTAATCCAACTGTGGATTACTTGAGAATAGATCTAAGTGGCGTATCTGCAAAAGGAAACCTCAATGTATCAATACTCAATACACAAGGTCAATTGATTAAAAATCAATCTAGTGATGTAATAGATGTCCAAGACTTGACTCCTGGTATGTATTATTATAAAATTACGATCGGAGAGCATGAAACAAAAGGTAAGTTTATCGTAGTGCGATAGGTTTTAAGAATAAAAAAGATCCTAAATTTTGACTACTCCACCGCAAGCGGATGGATCATTCGCCAAAACTCCTCCAATCTTAGGGTCGGAAATAGGATCTTTTTTTCATAAGGCATTTTATATAAAAACTCCTTATTAATAACTTCGATGCAGGCATCGGAGAATTTAAGTATTCAAAAACAGTTTTATAACCGTGCTTCTGAAAAGAGGTGCGGTTTTTTTATTTGTGAATTGTGCGACTGGGAATTCATAAGAGACTGTACAATTTTTTGGTAACCCCATTAGAGTCTGAGGTCTAGATCGAGCTAAGCGTGTTCGAACACTTCCTCCTATCTTTTGGCTAGTCTCTTTGACAAATGATATTAACTGCTGAGTGATATATGATAAAACAAATATGTACTTAATAACCTAACTTTGAGCGGTATCATATTCGCTATCCCTTTCAGAACAAGATATTCCTATTGTAGTTAGTAAGAAAATTTACTCAAGAATCGACAAGCGAAGCAATCTAAAAGCGCAGCGGTCGACTAATCTAAAGCGAATCAGTCTATCTACTACCCCTGACCACGCTTCTTCATTTTCTTTCTTTTCTTCTTAGAAAACAGGTTGGATTTCCCCCTTTTCTTTGATAAACTTCCATCTTTATTAGTAGGAGCAGCATACTTATCTTCTAATCCACACCCTTCTTTCGCTTTACAACTCGTCAAAGAAGTACTTATTGAGAGCACAAAAAACGCTAAAAGTCCAGTATATAAGGCTTTCTTTAACATAATAAACGTGTTTTTATCAAAAAATATTTATCCAAAGATACGGAATGAAGTTAATCAATGCAACAAAATGATAATGAATGACTTAGTATATAATATTTTGTAATATTTAACATTTAAAAGCCCTTGAAAAGCCCGTATTTATTGGGTTTTAGCAACAAATTTTACATATAAAATTTGTTTATATATCTAAGTTAGCCTACTTTTGTGTCATTAATAATTAACTCATAAATATTATACTAATATGAACAAAGGAGAATTAATCAGTGCAGTAGCAGAAGGAGCAGGTATCACTAAAGCACAAGCAGGTGAAGCAGTAGCGACAGTTTTCGGTGCAATACAAGGTACTTTGAAAGGTGGAGATAAAGCTGCATTTGTTGGCTTCGGTACATTTTCTACATCTGTGAGAAAAGCAAGAGACGGAAGAAACCCTCTTACTGGAGCTACTATTAAGATAGCTGAAAAAACTATGGTAAAATTCAAAGCTGGTAAAGCGTTAAGTGAGTCTGTAAACTAAGAACACTTAATTGGATTATATCCAACAAAAAATCTATTTAGAGGACATTCGCATTGCGAGTGTCCTCTTTTTTTTAAGCTTTTATAAAAAAACATCTACCTCTCATATACACTATCCAATCAATAGTTGCTAGTGAACATATTTCACAAATTGCTATCAAGTCACATTCTCCCTTTCTCCTTTCTTTGTTGCCACTTTAACCCAAATTACATTTAATCGACTTGCTTTCACACGTCGAAAGAACAAGCACGATTACAACTAAAACCATGCACTTCAATTTTATTTTTAAATTATTCACATTCCGTTAGGGGGATATTAATTCTCATGAAACACATAGATGTAAGATTCGCGATCTTAATTTTTTCAGCATTCATTTAACTTAAAAATTAACAAACATGAAAAATATCATTTATTGCTGCTTCATAGCAACAGCTTTTTTCTTTACTTCTTGTAACAAAGAAGATGTAACCCAATCAAGTAACCAAACTGAGCTCTCAGATGAATTAACTGCATACAGTCAAAGAACATGTAATACAGAAGGTCATCAGCACTCATTGATAAAAGATGATGCTTACAAAGCAAGCTATGAAAAAAGAGTAGAAAAAACAAATAAGCTAATACAGACTAGAAGCGTAGTTGACTGTACAGAACCGATAGTACTTCCAATCGCGGTTCACTATCAAGGATTGAGTAATCCTGATGCCACTTGTCTTAAAGCACTGGCACAGATCCAAATTGACATCTTAAATGCCGATTACCAAGCCCAGAATGCTGATGCAAGTCTATTCAATGCTGTGGCGAGTAATTATCCTGGTGTAACACCAAGTGATGCGTGTATTAAGTTCTGTCTTGCAGATCAAGGACACCCAGCAGGATCAGGTATAGCAGATGGGGAACCTGCTGTAACTATCAATGCAACAACAGGTGATCAATCTTCGACATGGTCTGGATATATAAATATATTTGTTCAAGCCAATACCGGATTGTTAGGATATTCTCCACTTGGAGGATCAGGAAACGGTGATGGTGTAGTAATCGACGCAACTGCATTCGGAAGTGGTGCAGGATGTAGTGGTGTAGTGCCACAGGCTCCTTATAACCTTGGCCGTACATTAACACATGAGTTAGGTCACTACTTATTACTTGATCATAACTGGGGCAATGGAGGTTGTAATTCAGATGATGATGTCTCAGATACTCCTAATCAAACTGAGCCTAATTATGGTTGTCCAAATGCAAATTCTTCTTCATGTGGATCTATTGATTTACATATGAGTTATATGGACTACACAAACGATGCATGTATGTACATGTTCTCTAATGGACAAGCTGCAAGAATGAATAACTATGTAACCGCTAACTTCCAAAATATGATCGATAATATTGGAAATGTATGTTCTGGAAGTGATGACGGAGAAGAAGAAGAAGAAGAAGAAGAAGAAGAAGACACTGATAATGATGGTGTCGACGACGAAGATGATAACTGTCCTACTGTAGCAAATCCTAATCAAGAGGATTCTGACAATGACGGGATTGGTGATGCTTGTGACAACACGAATAACAATGATTCAGATAATGATGGCGTAGACAACGAAGAAGATAACTGTCCTACCGTAGCAAATCCTAATCAAGAAGATTCTGACAATGATGGGATTGGTGATGTTTGTGATGAAGAGGAAGAAGAAGAGGAAGAAGAAGGCTGTTATAATATCACACTAAGTCTAACTTTTGATGATTACCCTGAAGAGACAACTTGGAAAATAAAAGATCTAAGCACTGGACAAACAGTAGTATCTGGAGGAGGATATACAGTGGATGATATTGGAACTACTATCGACGAAGAAATCTGTCTTGAAGATGGTTGTTATAAGCTTATAGTAAAAGATTCATACGGAGACGGTATGTGTTGTGACTATGGGTACGGTAGCTTCTCTGTATTAGATGAAGTAGGAGATCTATTTTACGAATCTGATGGTAATTTCGGAAAGAAAGAAAAAGTGAAATTCTGTATAGATTTATCAGAAGCTAAGGTAGCTGGATTAGATGTTGAGAAAGATGAAAAATCAGCAAATCTAGTTGCAAAAACTGGAAGAACTAGCAAAAATTAAGTCCTTAAAACATTGCTAGATTGGCAACAATAACTTTGATATTAGCCGTACATATTCTTACCAATATGTACGGCTTTTGTATTTTTTGAATGAATTCCAAAAAATTATATGAACTTTCTATTTGCAACAACGTTTCATTTGTTGTATATTTGCAACAACGTTTCATTTAAAAAGTATGATCAGTAGATTTTTCGGTCTTAATTTTGATTTCGCGGGAGCCATAACTGCAGCTCTTTGTGCTGTGCATTGTACTGTATTTCCTTTGTTACTTTCTTTAGGATTGACAACCACCTCCACACATAATCACACATTTGATTTTACAATGATGTCTATAGGAGTACTAATCGCTGGTTATTCATTAATGGGTGATTATATCAAGTCTCATAAAAACCCAATGCCATTATTCCTTGCATTAGTTGGGTTTATTACATTATTCATTGGTATACAAACGCATGGAGACTTATTCTTTCTTAATATTATTGGCGGACTTATGATCGTTGGTAGTCACTTGATTAACTGGAAACTTTCTCATCCAAAAAGAGTGGAACTTTAAAAAACTCATTTAAATATTGAGGTAATCGTTTCCATTTCCTCTAATTTATCCTACACTTTATCTTATTTCTATTGACCAAGAGGATAATTGGATTATCTTTCATCTACACAATATGAATTAGTTATGAGTATCAAATATAATTCCCCAGTCATTCTTACGTTTGCATTGATTTGCACCGCTATTTTTTTTCTAGATAAATTTTTAGCGGGCACTCTAATGGGATTTTTCTCCGTAGGTACATCTTTAGATATTACGAATCCACTATCCATTTTTAGTTTGTTTTCTCATGTGATCGGGCATGGTAGTATAGACCATTTATTGGGTAATATGACATTCATTCTTCTCCTAGGTCCTATTATGGAGGAGAAGTATGGATCTAAGTTTACTTTATTTATGATATTAATTACTGCCTTGATTACAGGACTTCTTAATGTTACATTTTTTGACACTGGCCTTCTTGGTGCATCTGGTATTGTGTTTATGCTTATTCTATTGGTATCGTTTACCAATACTAACGGTGGACAAATTCCTTTGACGTTTATTCTTGTCGCTCTATTATTTGTAGGAAAAGAGGTAATCGAAATTATGGGTAATGATCAAGTTTCTCAGTTTGCTCATATCATAGGTGGGGTATGTGGAAGTGCATTTGGATTCTTGGGAAATAAAAGGTCTAATAGCAATACTACTATCACTTAAAAAAACAATAAAACAAATTCTAATCTTACATACTAGATTTTTTTCCATTGATTATCTTTGATTAAGAATTCAATTTTTAGAAGCGATAACATTTGGAAGAAAATAAAAAATACTGTTCTAAGATTCTGCTTTTTGGAGAGTACACGGTGCTTCACGGATCTAAAGCATTAGCAATGCCATTTTCTAAATTTGCAGGACATTGGATCTATGACAAATCACATAGCAGCAGACTAGAAATACAAAAACTCAAACAATATCTCCTAACAATATATAGAGCTGGAAAAATTGACAGTTTTGATTTTGATAAGCTAGAGAGATTAACAGCTAATGGCTTAGCATTTGAATCCAATATCCCACAAGGCTATGGTGTAGGAAGTAGCGGAAGTATAACTGCCGCTATATATGATCTATTCTATGAACACAAAGAACGTATATCTATCACAGAACTGAAATCTACCCTTGGTTTGATAGAGTCATGCTACCATGGTTCTTCTTCTGGAGTGGACCCACTAGTCTCATACTTATCTCAACCGATATTAATCCAAAATACACAATCAGTTGAATTACTTGATAATATAAACGAAAACATAAACAAGTCTCTCTTCCTTGTAGATACATCAATACCTAGAAGCACCGCTCCACTGGTGCAAGCATACTTAGCGACAAGGCGCGAAAACGAACAATTCCTCATGGAAATGCAAGATATCGCCGCTATCAATGATGCATTAATCGATAGTTACCTAATCGATGATAGAGAATTGTTTACTATCAAAATGAAAGAATTGAGTCACGCACAATTCAAGACAATGCGTATGATGATCCCAGAACAATATAAGCAAATGTGGCAATCCGGCTTAGATTCAGGAGCGTACAGTATGAAACTAAATGGTGCAGGTGGTGGTGGGTTCTTGATGGTAATGAAGCACACTTTGGCTTCGCTCAGTGTACTAGATTCGGCTTCGTTTAGTGCTCCCTTATTAGGCCTCCATCCGTAACCTTACCGTTTCACCGCTTTCAGTTAGACTAAAAATAACGCTAATCTTAACGCTATCTGAGTGTAGCCGAAGTTATATCAACCTCTTAATTGCCCGTTTATTCTTTATGAAAAACTCTGCCCCTGAATACAAAGTAATCGCAACTACACAAAGTAATAATCCATAGATTGACCATTCAAAAGTCTTAACACTAAACATCTGTTTTAATGGCTTATTGAATATCATCATTAGATAGATAGTAATCAATGCTCCTCCTTGAAAAAACATTTTAAACTTACCACTTGGAGCAGCTTCTATGACTACTTTCTTAGGTGCCAGAACCAATCTGATAACAGTCAATAAGATCTCTCTAAATGAAATGATTAGTGTAAATAATAAGGGTACTACATCATGCATCGAAAAAGAAAAGAAAACGCCAAGAATCAATAATTTATCAGCAATTGGATCTGTGATTCGACCGAAATTAGATTCAGTCTTCCACTTTCTTGCGAGATAGCCATCTAAAAAATCAGTAAACCCAGCAATCAAAAAAATTATTAGGCTAATTGTTAGAGACTGCTTATCACCTCGCACTGCGAAGTACGTACATGCAATAGCAAGTACAACTCTCAACATTGTCAATATATTAGGCAAACGCTTTTTAGTCTCTGTCATTGAGAATCAAAGATAGGCTTTTGTAGGATACTATATATCAATTTCGAATCACGATTTTTTTAGAAAATTATGAATATTCATCATCCACCACTTGGTGTTGGCCAACTTAGATCCAGTATCTTGAGTCGTGTTCGTCTTCCTATCTTATATTTTTTGAACTTGAGAAGTTTTCTCATTAACCAAGCCGTAGCGATAGCTGTCCCTCCTATAGCCAAGGTATCTACACCAAATGTGAAATTTGAATACGCAAAATGTGCTACTCCTCCAAATGCAAGCCACGCAGTACCGAAGGTTTGCAGCATGTACCCTATCGTATTCGCCCACCCTCTTGATCGTCTTATATCCGTGATGTCGGTTAACTTAAGCATACCACCTGCATACAATACAAGCTTTTCTTCGTCTATTATCCTATCGATTTTCACTTCTTGCCACTCGTCTGGATAATCCGCAGATTTGAAAGACAACATCTGCCCTTCATAATACTTGATAGGCTTCTCTTCACCCATCATCTCCATATACAAGACAACTTGCGCATTTGATTCTATTACTGAGCCTATACTCATAAGCAAAGCACAGAAAAAAGTTAGGTTGAATATTTTATATTGTATGCTTTTCATCTTGTCGTTCACATTTTGATCAATGTCTCTGTTTAACGGATAACATCGTCATATTGCTTTCTAGTTTTGCAACTCTTAATTAATTTTATTTATTTCTACCTCATCACCATCAAGTCACCATGGGTAAACATCAATCATCCATTATTCAGAAATGCATCTAAAAAATACAAATATACGCTCCGTTCCATCCACTTGAAGAATTATTAAGTGTAATACGTATCGTAAGATAGATAAGATTGTTGCATCTATCCAATACTACTCTAAGAAAATAATAATTGTATGAAAAGACTAAATTTTGAAGCTAATACTAAAGAAGCATTTTAGATAATTTAAACCTCAGACAAACAGAAGAGTGTCACTTGTCCTTTATCTATAATATGCTTAAACATAATTAATCGCAGTCTATTCAGTGTATGCCACCCCGAAAATCATCTCATCAGTTTCAAATAGTAATTGGTCATTTGAATCATTTATATTATATAAAATTATCCTTGTATTCGAAGTAAGTTTTTTTGTCATGAATCCATCAATATTATTTATAAAATCATCTGTTTCGAGTATCTCGAAATAACTATCGACTGGCTGAACGACAAATGACTCAACAAAGGAGGAGTATGCTTTACCTTCTTTCGAAACATAGTCCACAACTACACTAGAAAAATAATAAGGCATTGGCGAAAGTTGGCTCGGAACATAATCAAAACCAGCGGCACAGCCCACATTTTCATGTGACTGAATTTCACTACAATAACTGTCTGTACAGCCTCCTAACAAATTTACATCAAGACACACTTCATATGTACCAGGAGTTTCATAGAGATGTGATGTAATTGAAGTATTAAACAAATCAACAGTAGTATTATCGCCAAAATCCCATGTTGAGTTGACAATCCATCCTTCAGATAACGGAGATGCAAAATTGACAAATCCATTCGTATTATTTTTATAGATGAAAGTTGAAAATATGCAAGGAGGCTCCAAAGCAAACTTCAGAATTTCTTCCCATGAATCAGTACAACTTGTAGACGGGTCCGTAATTGTAAGCGAAACTTTTTGATCTGCCACATTGGGAAAATAGAAGACAGGTTCTTTTACCGTAGTAGAGTCAACATCATTAAATATCCATAGGAATTCAAAATCAGAAGCCATTGCAATATCAATATTAGCATGACGAAAAATATAAGTTTGTTCTAGAAAATGGGGCGCTGCAAAAGTGGCAATCGGTAATTCTCCAGTTATAAAACTAAGGTTCTCTATGAAATTGTTTTCATCTTCCATTATTTTACGATCCCGCAACCTAATAGTAAGCGATTCTTGAGTACTTGTACTTAGGTACTGGCCAGAAAACTCATTAACCCCTAAGCTATCTTTGGAAGTCGAGGTGATCATACCATAATCATCTAACCCTGCGGAAATATTTATTTCTTCCCCGTTAATTTGCCCCTTTAATACAAATACAGGATCTTCATCTATCACAATTGGTAATGGATCCGTTTCACAAGATGATATGAATATTATCATTAGTAAAACACTATATATCTTCAATAAATTAGTCATAATCTAAAAGTTATATTTAAGTACAATACTGTTGTAATCTATTGCACTTGTTGTCCCTTGTTCGAAAAATACTTTATCAAAATAAGAAATCAAGCTTCTTCTATATTGATACCCGAGGCTCATATGCCCATTAATATTGTACATATAAGCGAATGCTCCTTGTATATTGAAGAATGCTATGGATTCTCCGTAATCTACACCTTTCTCAGAAAATATATTACCGACATCATTCGAGGAAAAATTTTCCGTGATTTTTAGATTTCCAGATGTATTGATGCGTAAGTATGCCATTATTCCTAAAGAAAACCTATGAGAACTTTCTGTTTTTTGATACGAAAACTGCAACGGTATATGAAGCGATTGAATTTCTTCTAATTGCCATTCATAGATTGTCGTTGTAGCAATGAAATCGAAAGTGTTTTGTTCGGTAATACTTTTTGCCAATCTACCATATGCTATATTATATCCTAAACCTGTCGTCAAGTAGATATTTTGTCCCATACGGAGATCTGTGACAAATGACACTCCTGCAGAACCGTATTCAGTTTTATTATTTGATAAAAGATTACCTATCCCATTTTCTAATACGACACTAAACCCAATACTGCGATCAGCTTCAATAGATAGATTTGTAGACATTGATTTTGGAGTAATTGATCGATCCCACTCTAGAGCCCTTAATTCTACCCCAAAAATATCAGCGATTGTTATTTGTTTAATCGATAAGCTATCTATATTAGCCTCGTTTACGCTATTACTCACATTTATTTTATCAATAGTTTCATCTACTCCAATATTTGAAGGTTGAATAAACGAGCCAAAATGTACACCTGAATTAGCTTTAAGTTTAGGATTGATACTATGTGTATTTATTAAAGATTCTTCTATTTCTAGATTTAACTTACGATCCACTCTCGATAAAGAACTTTCTGCTAATCGATTTATAGATGGCCTATATTCTAGTTTATTTTTGACCTCGTTCTCATTCGAAAATTCTGTTCCAGTGTGATCAATTAAACTATTATCAATAGTTCTAACCATTTTTTCATCCTCACTTTTACTATTTACATCAGATTCTTTATTTTTCATTACTGGCTGGACACTATTATTGCTTGAGGATGGATCGGAATTTATACTATCTATCGGATTATTCATAAGACTTCCAAGAGAACAATACATAATCCCAGAAAAAATAACTACTCCAGAGAAAATTAACCAAAAGAATTTTCTCCGTTTTTTCTTCTTCTCTAAGTTTGCCAACGCTATAAAACGTGCTTGCGCCAAATCCCAATCATTTTCTTGAAATGTGTATTGCGCTTCGGACAACTTGTTTTGTAAAAAACTTTCAAATGTATTATCATCCTTCATACCTCTATAGATTTTACACTTTTCATCTTTTCTAATATCTTTTTTTGCAATTGACTCTTAGCACTCACATAATGCCATTTTGATGCACTTAGGCTTATATTTAACATTTGTGATATTTCTGCGTGTTGATATCCATCAATGGCCTTAAGGTTGAATATACTAGCTGTTAATGGCGGTAATTCTTGCACATATTTGTATATATCCTCCACGGAAATCAATTTATTATCAAACCACCCATGAACACTCTCTACCCTCCAATTCAATTCGGAATTATCTACTAATTGAACCTTCTCATTGTACCTCTTATTCTTTCTTAGTTCATCCAAGATTGAATTGATCAATACTCGTTTTGACCAAGCGATAAAATTATTACCTAAATCAAATTTCCCAATTATTGACAAAATTTTGTAAAATCCAATATTTAGTAATTCAGCGGCATCTTCTCTGGAGTTACTATACCGCATACAAACAGGCATCATCACAGGATAACACACTACATACAATTCCCTTTGCGCAAGTGCCTTACCCGCAACACATCCTTGTATTGTCTTGTCATCAATGACCATTTTCTCCTCTACTAAAACGAAATTATTTGATATCCATAGGTAATACGAAACTTTACTATGCAAAAGTTAGATTCTTCTGAAATTTCTTTGATTTAAGAAACAACCTCCAAATAATAGGATGGAAAATTAAAGCTCGCAGCAATAATCACAATAAATAGGAACGAACAAAAATAATTTGCCAAAACCTAACTTTCCATTTTTGGAAATCCGTATAGCCTTTGTAAAAACAGAATAGAAATAGATATTAAATTTTTAATTAAATTATTAAAACTAAAAAACATGAAGAAAATTTTACTTTTTACCATCCTTTTGTCAAGTATCCAACTTATAGCGCAGAATGACAAAAACAATACTACAATGAGAGTAGTAGGAGGAACCAATGCCGAGGTTGGAGATTATCCGTGGATGGTTTCTCTAAATATGAATGACGGTACAGCAGGATGCGGTGCATCACTCATAGCACCACAGTGGGTATTAACCGCAGGCCATTGCATAACAAATGATTTAGGCTTTCCTGGTATTCCATTAATAGACGGAGTGATCATCAATTCAATAATAAATGATGGCTCATCTTTAGCCTCTTTTTCCGAATTGATCGATATGGAAGAAATAATTACTCACGAAGATTATGCAGGTATATTTGGAGGAGGTAACGGGCCTGACATCTCATTAATTAGACTAAAAGAACCGTCAACAATTACCCCAATAGAAATTGCAACATTCTCTGACTCATTATCTTATGGGCACTTGGAAACTGGTAGAGTCTTAGGTTGGGGAAGAAGTGAAGTTGATGATCAGCCCTCAGATACCTTAAAAACAGCAGAGGTTATATTCTTTTCTCCGGATAGCTGCGCTACACTATATCAGGCAGCTGCTAACTCCCTATATGATGCAAATGAAGGTGGAAACATCTGTGCAGGATATTTATCAGGAACAACTCCCGCCGGTGCAGCCTCTGGAGATAGTGGAGGGCCACTTGTATTCCAAACAGCTAATGGTACATACAAACAAGTAGGTGTTGTATCAGGTGGAGAATCGCAAATAACAACGGAAGATTTTCCTGGGATATTTACACTAGTCCCGAAATATGCTACATGGATAGATAGTATTATTACTAACTATGAATTGCCAACTGCAATTACTGAGATAGAAGAAAAATCACTTAGTATTGTTCATTTTGCGGGACGCCATATATCTATTAAGGGTATGAATGAACAATCTGAATACAATATAAATACTTACAATATCTCAGGCCAACTAGTTTGGAGTAATCAAACAAAAGGAAGCGAAAACGTTCAAATTCCAGTATTTGAATATAATCCAGGAATATACATAGTCAAAATACAAAATCGTACTGAGGGCTTTCTAAGTACTGAAAAAATTGTGATCCAATAACCCAAGTTGAAAATACCTTTACAGGAATCCTTGTGATAGAAATATCACAAGGATTTTTTAATCAATTATTTATTGGATCATAATACTTAATAGCTCCAAAATAAATAATTCATAACCAAATATTTTATCAAAATGTCAGGAAACAAATTTTATCATGATTAATAGTGTCATCATAGGAAATAGCAGAATCACTTTAGAAGCACTGCGAAAATATTCATCCCAAATGCAAAATATTAACTTACTTGCATGTTATGATAATGTATACGATGTACTAACGAATATTAGAAAAAACTGTGTTCATTTGATCTTTCTTATTGCTGATATAAATGATGCTAAAACAAAAGAAGCAATTACACTTCTTCCAGACTATATTATTATCATTATTATTTCTAGCAATAATAAGATTCGTATTGAAAATTACACCTCACATGCAATAGTCCGCAGCCCACCACCCGTTTCATTTAATCAATTTGGACAAATTATAACTAAAGCACAATATCGTTTAGACGAAAAATATGTGTGAAGAAATAGATATCTGTATGTGCACATATACATCCAACATATCAATCTCCTTTTGACATTATATTTATTCGATGACTATTTATATTATTAAATCATTATAAAACAATTGTAATTATTGACGATAATTAAGGGTCATAAATTAAATCTGTCCGACCTAACTTTTGCTTTCTAAATTCACGTACAGCAATAGAATACAATTAATATTATTGACCAAAATCAAACAAAATGAAAATTTTTAATACTTTTTTATTTCTATTCTTTTGTGTATTCATTTCGGCGCAATCTCTATCGGAATTAATTATTGAATTAGATTCTACCAATTTAAACGTAATGCTAAATGAGTTCACAGGAGAGGTTCCAACCTCTGTGGATGGAAACACAGTCACGATATTAAATAGAACCGCCGCTCAAAATGGCACCGCTGAAAATTACATAAATGAAAAATTTAATAGCTATGGTAATCTCACAGTCACAAAGAGTAATTATAGTGAGAATGGAACAAATGTAATCGCTACTCAAACAGGAGAAACTAACCCTGAGGATATTTATATAATTTGTGGACATTATGATTCTGTTGCTAACTATTGTGCAAATGATAATGCAACAGGAACCGTTGCAATTCTAGAGATTGCTAGAGTTTTATCACAATACTGCATTGATAATACGATTGTCTATGCCTTATTTGATGAAGAGGAAGGCGGTTTAATAGGTTCAGCAAATTTTGTAAATCAAGCTGTTGTCAATAATCTTAACATCCTTGGAGTCATCAATTTAGATATGATTGGTTATGATTCTAATCAGATGAATGATGCATCAATTCATGTAAAAAACATAAGTAATTCTCTAGCATTAAAAGATGATGCAGTGTCTGTTTTAAACACTTACATCTCCGAAATCGGGCTAAGCCCAACAATCGTTAACCCTGGCATAGAATTTAGCGATCATAAGAACTTTTGGGACCAAGGTATTTCTGCGATTATGGTTTCAGATGCCGCCGGATTTTCAGAATTGTCTCCTTTTTACCACACTTCAAATGATAGGGTTAGTACACTTCATTTATCATTTTATTACAAAATGACTAGATTTTTGATGGGCTTAACGGCCTCTAAAGCAGGAGTGATCTCAAATTCTAATTGTAGTGTTATAAATTCAAGCCAAAACTTACTTTTAGATAATATGGAAGTTTATCCAAATCCTGTATCCCAAAATATTCACATTAAACTGTTAACACAACAACAGTTTAATGGAACACTGCAAATTTTGACATCAACAGGAAACATAGTCTATCAAGAAGAAGTTAACCAAAAGCTGACAACTATAGATATCAGCTTATTCTCTAAAGGCATTTATTTTATCAAAATACAAAATGAAAAAAAGTCATTGGTGAAAAAAATTAGCATTATTTGATGCTAGAAGCGAACCTTGTCAGTAGCCCAAACGAAAGAATGGAATTAGCAGAAACTATCTGTTCCGCTAATTCCATTCTTTTGTATTCTATTAAGTAATAAACAAAGAATAATATTTAAGTAACAATCCAAAAAAAATTGGAATTAACCTAAACTATTCTCACGTAATAATTTTCTACCTAATCACAGTCAAGTCACCATGGTAAATATCCACTGATCCATTTTTCAGTAATACTTCCACAAGATATACATATACACCCTGTTCCACATTCTGTCCATTATAGGTTCCATCCCATCCACT
>JAVCKV010147159.1:0-18520 GCA_032274145.1 Herpochondria borealis | reverse complement strand
AGAGAGACGCATGATGATGGTGGGTGATTTGTCCTTGTCGCGGCGCTCACTGCTGCCAACATCATTTCTTGCTCGCGCAGCCACCATGACGGCTGCTGGCTTTTGTTCTCTGGCGTCGTTCCTCAACCTGCTGCTCGCTCTCAATCGCCGTGGTTAGGGTAGGGATGGTAGGCTTCCAGATCTTCTTGTCGTTGTGAAGATTCGAAGATTTCAACATGATTGTTGAGTCGTGCCTTGAAGTTATTGAGGATCTGAAATTTTAGTCAAACGAATCAACCAGCTAGCGAGAAGGAAGCCGCTCGCCCTCCTACTTTACTTGTATACTACGATGAAGCGCGTACGCTGCATGTTATATGCTAATGGCAACTAGACCAAACCGTTGGATTGACTTGTCTTGGTGAAGATTCGAAGATTCACCCGTTGATGAAAAAGTTGCTATTGAGTCGTGCCGCCTTGCAGTTGCGTTGGAGGTTTAGTCAGACGAATCATCAACTACATCAGCATATCAGCTCCAGCAAGACCACGAAACTGTCCTGTCCCTCTATGAAGATTTGCCTCTGTTCGTCTCGTGAAGGTGCAACCTTGAGATGATGTGCACACTGTCAGACACGGTTTTCGTTCCTGCTTCGTGTTACTCTCTGTTCCCAGCGAACACTTGTGTGGAAACTACTTTGGACTTGTCCAGTCCGCCTCAATGTTTCCATTGTCGCCGACATAATGTGTCTCTAAATGAGTTTAACATTGATTTCTGTCCATCATAATTCGTATCACTGCTCTACTCGGGTGTAGGATTGGAGAAAGTCTTCTGGTTAGCAAGAGGCGATCCGGTAAGATGCACATGCGCCAGCGCAGTGCACAGCTCTTTATGGAAGATGTCAAGGGTGTGCCATAGACACCCTCGTGTCGTGATGTCATTTTTGTGTTGCTCTTTGTATTCCATCTGATTGGCATGGTATTCCTGGGAAGGACATATGGGCCCGAAGCCATGATGGCCAATGTCGCTGTCGATGAGGCTCTGACTCTGAGTTATCGCAGTGTTATCTACGTGGCCTGTCTCTGCGGTGCTTTGGCCATCGTAGTCTCCTCTACATACACGTTGGTTGTTATGATGACAATTACAAAGTGAGAGAAACTAATGGTTGGATAGCCAACGCACACACTCACACAACTACTTCACTCTATTTGCTGGAAGAATGACCCATCATCTCTTGTAAGGGACCGTATTAGGCGAAGCCTTCGGCCCTGCGCCTCCAACCCTGTCGTCTGACCACCATCCGTTTGGAGTGGACTATTACTAATAGTATATTTTTCCACTCTTCGACTCACTCTGCGAGTCAGCACACCTATTGTGCTTCTTCGCTCGTGCAGAGTCGATTGGGAGCACTATGGCTATTAGCGCACAGGATGTTGATCTAGTTCTCGGTAGGGTAGAATCTCGCTGGTCGCGATAGACATCAGAGGCGGGACTTCGATGGACTCCAGGTCCAGTGCCGGAAACACCTCTGTAGAGGTAGGTGGTGCACGTGAAGAGTGTATTCCGCATTATGTGCCACGCACAATATGATGACAGCTTTGATATCAAATAACTCGTCATAGTCGACAGAGTTACCCTTGTCGCGATAGAAGCATGTATGATATATTGAACATGTGTACTCTATTAGGTTTTGGGGAAGATACTCTTTACAAAGACTACGCTTAGTCGAGTCGAGACTGAGTTGTATGTTGAGGAGCCTGGTAGTCACCGGTCGACGTTCTTTCCAGGGAACAAATGATGTCCACCGGCAGGTTTAAGCACTCAAAGATTCCACCCTCTATATCCTCTGCCTCCACGCATCTACAGGATGTCGCGACAAAGCAGAGGGGTGTTCCATCGCAGCAGGTCTCATCGTAGGGACAGTGAAAGTCACTTGTTGGGTTCTGACACAAATCGCCAGAGTGCGGAGCCTGATTGGGACACTGCGCCTGGCAGACTGGACCTGGTTCTTGCGTGCATGCAAACTTTCCATTCACACAGTTGCAGGATGTTGTATACTCGCAGCTCCCGTCGCTGCAACACTCTTGGTCGTAGAAACAATCCAGCATCTCTGGCAGCGCACAATCGTTTCCATTAGGATTTTCGATCGGACAGAAGAAGGGCATTGGTTCGTCATCTTCCGAAGTCGGCGGGGCCGACATTTCAGACACGAAGGACCCCTTCATCTTTATGCTTGGTGCCTCAGACGTGGCTGCCGTAGGAGCAGCGACGGGGAAAATGGGGTCTTTCACCACTGGTGGAAACGTGGGTGGGGCCACCGGCTCGGTAGGTGGGGCAAGCTCCAAGCATGATGATGTAGCAAGGCTTGGGGTCAACGAAGTAACAATGTTGCATTTGGCGTCAAAACCTTCGGTAGTGAGAAAGCTGGCCAGCTGTGAGTTGGGAATAGGAGTCTTTGGTCCTCCCATGGTGACGTTTGAATCAGAAGCAAGGTCATTCCACATGTTCCCTTGGAAGCAGCTATCGATACAGCCGCTCTCATCGAGGCGAGCCGTGCAATGCCTTGCCCCGTTCATATGGTTAGTGGAGAACTCCTGTAGATAGAAATTGTCTGACATTGCAAACATGTCAACACGCGCGTAGACTCCGATTTCCAAGCTGACCTTCTTCGCCAAATCAATCATGTCTTGTAAGAGACAGGGTTGAATCTCCGGTAGTGAGGCGCATATGCCGAAACCCTTCACTTCATAGGCACCTCTAGCTCCTCCATCAAAGTCAATGGCAGTGCACTCGCCTACCTTCCGTTGCACCCCAGCAGAAGCAAAGCATCCATACTGATCGAGACGCTCTCCGTTAACGTCAATCTCACCCCAGCATCCACAGCCTGTACCTCGTCCATGCACAACGCTGATCGATCCTACCTCACCGTTGAACATGTGAAACTTGTACTCTGTCGGCAGGTCACCCCCAGGCCCATTGACGTACTCTTCAATGACTATACCCTCTGCTTTCACAATGTCCAACAGGTCAGTCTTGACATCCTCCAAGGTCATGGTAATCCCTCGAATCTTTTCAATACCTCCAAAGCCATCTGGGAGTGCATAGACTCCCTGTGAACTATGTTGTCCAGTCGCCCGTATTACAAATCCATCACTGTTGGTATTGGTGTTAATATACTCGTCCAGCCCTCCTGTAATGTCAGAAGTGCAACTGTAGACTTGAGGAACATTGTAACCGCTTGAGGCAGCATAGACGTAACCAGCCATTTTATCATCCAAGTTTGGAAACCACCATCCCTCGCTGTCGAGTTGTGATGGTGGTGATGCCTGAATAAAGTCTTTTCGGGTCTTGATTAGTGAGGGAAACGAGTGCTCGCAATACTCGAGTGATCTGTAAGGAGTACATGAAGGCCCCAGCGAACATTGTTCTGCTGTATCATCGGCTGAAGGTTTACAATAGGTTTCATTGGACTGAGGGAAGATTCATGTGAGATAAGACACTTTGAGGAAAACAACCAGCCCCTGCTTGCAACGCGTCAAAGGCGACAACATGAACGATCTCTTCTTACCACCAGCACTTGCTGAGTTCTGCGAACATTCAGAGATTGAACGCTTACAACGGCAAAACAGCTTGCCAGCAAAGGAATCTTCATAGTCTCCTTCTAGTTTTGCCTACTTCGTCGGCCTAATAATAACAACTTGACAGTCAAGTTCAACAAAGCCGATCACAAGATAGTCGTGAAGAAAAGAATAACAAGCTGAGCGGGATGAGTGAAAGGATGCGATGCACTTTTTTTGCAATTTATGCCCCATGCATTTTGTGTTGCACAGAGGTGACGCATATTTGTCCAACTTCTCTTTTGGACCAGAAGGTATGCGCCATACTCATGTCTGTACACTTTTCATCGCACCCAAGGTTTCGTTACGACATGCGCGGTTAAATCACTAACCTTTGTCCCAAGACACCCTTCCAGCCGTGATTGCGTAACTATTTCACGTGCCCAAGAATAATTCTACATCAACACTATGCTCCCTATTCGCAGTGTGTATTTGGAAAAGATGATGCAGATTGGCAGTCCCGTGTTTCATAGACATTTAAATATATACATGGCTGAAGTATTGGATAGTACCCTGCGTAACCTTGAAAGGCCAAAATTTGAGTAAGGTTCACGTTTTGGGTTTAAAAATGATGGGAGGTTGTGATGATCACAGAATGTCTGTCTTGTCCAGGGTCCCGGCCGGCGATTTGGTCTCATTGTCTAGTTCACGAACAGGGTGGCTATGCCAATGCAATCTGCCAAATTCTAGCCAAATCTGATAAATAGAACCTCATCACGACTATGATACGACTACCCCCAACACATAATCTAGACTGTACTATTCGTGTGGAGCATGGTGGTTGAAGGTAGTCTTGGTTTCACCGCTCGTGTTTGTTTCGGATGGTGGATCGGTTCGTAGGAGCAGGAGGCTCCAGTCACGTGAAGTCGAATTGTGATAGTCGGAGTACATTTTGTATTGCAGTTGCTGTAACAGCTATTTGTGGCCACAATCTCTAGTAATCTTGTCATGTAGGACTTGGTGACGTGAGAAACCGCACTCCCAAAGAAGGAAGGGGGTCGGGTGGTGATGTGTTTTCTCCAGAGATTACAAGTAGTGGGTAGTCTAGACTAGAGTGGTCTAACTATTTAGTGTTGAGTGCAACCAGGAGGAACGACGGTGCAACTCCGAAACTAGGTGACACTAGATGGCACAAGTGTGTTTGTGGAGTCCTGTTGGTCGCCGGGGTGCACAAGAGTATGGAACTTCAAACCGGTGCCAGACTCTCACGAAGCCGTGGTAAGTGTAGCTGACGTGTCGCGCGCACCTCAAAGGCACAAGCTAGAGCTGGTAGAACGACCGGCGAGGACGAAACAACACCCACAGAGGGGCTCGACTATAAACCGAGGGCTACTCTAATCATAGTGCCCACAATGGACTCATGTGGCGAGCGAAGCAGCTCAAGCTCTACGTTCATAGGTGATGCGCTAACCACACATCCTGTCAGCACTACTGTGACAAAATAGTCTCCATCGTTGGGTTGAAGGGGTCACTGTAATAAGTGGGTGGACGAACTATAGCACGTGTAGTGTGGCACCTTCCGCACGACCAAAACAGCTTGCTGCTCACACTATTTTTTGACACTACTCTGACGATGGCAATGCTACTTCTGATCACGCTTGCTTTGCTATCGCCATGACAACGACACATGGTCGACAATCGACGTGCAACTGGGTGAGCCGCGCCTTGCCTTCTTGCATCTTTTGATTGAACTTGGCGACAGTAGTATCATACACTGTAGCATCCCCATAAATACAAAACGAACTAGAAAAGCTCCCAAAACAAAAATATGATGAGATATTTGATTTGATGCATATATTTATGGGTCAAATTCGAACTCTGAACAATTTGATCACTTTTGATCTTTTGTGTGGACGAATGCGCCAGTTGCACATCAAAGCACATTAATTTGGCAAATTGATCTTGAAGATGGCTCATCTGGCGACATGTGATATGGCGTCGTCGGTGGTGGATTACCGCGCCATTGATCTGGTACCCCGGCGGATTGATCTCGGGCCACTTCACCTCGCAGTTCTGGATGGTGACGCGGAAGCAATGACTCGCTTGATTCTTGAAGGTGCTGATGTGAATGAGGTTGCGGCGTGCGATCTTCTGGATCTGACGCCTCTCCACATTGCGTGCCTCAACGACAACCGCAGAATGGCAAAGTTCTTGCTAGATCACGGTGCAGATCCGAATAATACTAGAGGTGGCGTATCGTTTGTGCTCCACCTTGCGTGCTCTTTGGGGCACCATCAGTTTGCGAGGCTATTGCTCCAGCACGGTGCAGATGTCAACGCTTGTGGTGAGGATAAAGCCACTACGCTTCACGTGGCCTGCTATGCAGGGAAGTTCCTCGCTGCTAGACTGCTACTTAGAAAGTGCAAGGTCAAGATTGACGCCTCGGATCTGGACTATACACCTCTAGTGGCTGCCTGTGGACGGAGTCACAATCAGATTGCCTTGCTTTTGGTAGCGCAGGGTGCCGACGTCAATTTGCAACACCCGCTACATTCGTGCTATTGTCCGCGTGTAGCCAAGGCCTTGATCGACAAAGGCGCTCGGGTGAATGCAATCGATGGAGCGGAATCTAACACTGCGCTGCACGAAGCTTGTCGTCGAGGTGACCTCAAGGTTGCCCAAGTGTTGATTGATCACAAGGCGAATGTGAACGCGAAAGACAAGTTTGGCAAGTCGCCGCTGCACTGGGCTGCCGTTGAAAACAGGGTAGAGGTTGTCGAACTCCTGATTGACAACAAGGCGTACATTAACTCACGAGACAAGGAGAAAGCCACTCCGCTTCATTGTTGTTGTGCATCAGTCATTGACGCCCATGAAGTTGCAAGGATCCTCCTGCAAAATCGCGCTATTGTCAACGCCCGATGCAACGATGGCACCACCCCTCTTCACTTGGCGTGTACCCATTCCAGAAATCCAGATCTTGTGAACATTCTACTCGATCATGGTGCCAATGTGCACGCAGAAAATGCGGATGGGGAGTGCGCACTTTTTAATGCTGCGTGTGATGATTTTGAACTGTCGAAGCTTTTAGTGAAGCGCGACCCAACATGCCGATTGAACCGTAATTCCGATGGAGACCTGGCGCTTCATGTGTTATCATCGCCTGAGATCGCTCGCCTACTTCTGGAGTCTGAAACGTATGACCGCTGTGATAGCAACGGACCGGAACCTGCGGCTTGTTGGATGTCACACGAAATGTTCTTCGCGCGAAACCATCTTGGGCAAACTGCTCTTGACACTGCTAAAGAGGAGCAAGAAGAGCAGAGGGCTGCGACGCTGGATGCTGACGATAGCGCGGTGAATCTCCCCGATACGGAGAAACTTGTGGCGTACTTGAAATCCTTTGATGAAGAAGCACTCGCTGTGCCTCCGCCTGTGTCGACTACCAGGAAGCGAAAACGAGGCGAAGGAGGTCTAGCAGTCAAGCTGAACCCGAAGCTGAACGACTATCAGGAGCATCTTGCCACGCAGACTTTGAAGCTGGTGCTCAAGACGCCAGCCCACCCAGTGGCTTACCCTGTGCTGGGTTACTTGAGCGCCGCAGATGTTATGAAAAGAGAACCTCCTCCTGCATAACTCTGAAAAGAAGGGAAGGCCTATGATATGGGATCAGGGCGAAAGAATTGTTCACATACAGAGCTGAAACGTAGTAGTACAGTGACAGCATACTTGCAGCCAAACAGCATTCACATCATTAGGTCCTTGAGTGGTCCTCTTTGTGATACAAAGGAACTTATCATACATGATACCATCTACAAATAAACACCCCCTGAGTATTTCCGTTCTGCTAGTAGACAAGACATTGAGGATGTGTCGGCTTGGGCTATACTGAACCGCGGATGCTAACAGCACTGCAGCGACGCTCTGCTCTGTACAGTATGATTGTCAACTGATCGAACGTTATCAGCACTATGCATACTCTTTGGACGCGATCGCCACTTGATGAAGTCCGTTGAACGTTGAGACATGCCAAATGATGGAAGTACCTCTCCGGAAGCTGCCAGGTAGACTGCCGTGCACGTCGCTGGTTACTTCTCGGCCAGGAACTTGCTTTTGGTTGTTCCGGGTGTGCCTGTTCATTACCACGCACTGTCTGACTGTAGCCTTTCTACCCGCCACCGAGGTACGATGATGTCTACTAGAACAAATAATGATCACGGTAGGCGTCATGCAGTCGGTGATGTACATCTCTCTCAGAGAGAGAACCAATAGTTCTAAAGCCACGGGCCACTCTGCACAGAGCGAGGCCAGCTACTCGCTTCCTTGGTTTCGTATATCACACAGCAGATGCTGCCTGTATCTCAGCTTTGTGTCGCCCACGGCCTAGAGACTGCGTGCTGCTCTAGAGAGTCTCTAGACTACTTAGTTGGGGTACTAGAACGTACTGGGTAATGTTGTGCAGTACAACAGTTCAATGTTGATCCATGTGCTATGCCATACTGTACTTCAACTAGACACCCGCACGAAGCATCCGAAGACACTTATTGGATATAGGTCACTATCCGCATCAAGAGAGTCCAGACACAACGCTGACTGAAGAAATGTCACAGGAGATCCCCTTTCAGACCAGCGGCAACAGCGAAGAGGAGAAGGAGAGGAACGAGATGAACCCTGATGAGAAGCATATTAGCCAGTATGGCCTTGATGTTCTTCTCAATGGGGTTGATACTGTGTTGATTGCTAGAACAGCGGAACTTGCAACCTTGGAAGTGGCCTTTCGGGACATTTCTGCCGCGTCATCACCATCATCTCGCGGGGGGGAGGGGGATGATGATGATGAGATTCACGCTAACTGCATCCTGGTCGCTGGAAAGTCAGGTTGCGGGAAAACCAAGCTGGTCCAGGCCTTTCGTGACTCGGTCGTGAATTCGGGGCAGAGCTATGCATCAGGGAAGTTCGATCAGCTATCTCTGAAACAACCCTGTTCAGCATTCTGGGACGCAGTGACTGAAATATTCGATCCGTGTAACCTTACACTGGATGATGGAATGAAGCAAGGCATCCGAGATCAACTTGATGAATGTGATCTACAAATGTTGTTTCATTTTGTTCCGTCCCTGCGAGAACTTTTACCCCAGCAAGACGGGCAGGAGGAGAAGAGTCAGAACGATGAGGCAATTTCTCAATATGCGTTCATACGAACCATGTCTGTGGTTCGGAAGCTCTTTAGGGTCATAACCACAGTCAGTCCCCTAGTGATGTTCCTAGATGACTTACACTGGAGTGACGCGGATTCCATTGATATGATCCAATCACTCCTGTCGGATGCAGATCTGAAGCGGTTCATGTTCGTGGGTGCCTATCGCACCGATGATAACATGCCCCAGCCCTACTTGCATAAGCTCTCAGGCGGAGTTACAATCCATTTGACGGAATTTTCAGAAGCCAATGTTGGTCGACTACTTTCACATGTGTTGCAACATGAAGACTCCTTGACGCAACCCCTGGCGCAACACGTCCATCGCAAGACGGCAGGGAATTGTTTCTTTGTGCTGCAGTATTTACAGATGCTAGAGAAAAAGCGTCTTCTGACTTTCTCCTCTGACAATCAATGGGTCTGGAACCTGGAACGGATTGTTGCAGAAACGGAGTCTTGCCCAAACGTGGTCGTAGGCCTTTTGAGACAGGAGCTGCAACATCTTAACGCTGACACAAAAGCAACTCTCGCGGTGGCTGCATGTTTTGGGAACAAGTTTGTGGGGAATGTCGTGGGGGAAGTGATGCAAACATTGCAACAACAAGACGAGAGAAACAGCAATCAGAACGATCATGCACTAGACGACTCTACATCCTCGTTTGGTGCAGCAACAATCAAGGCAAAGCTTGGAGTAGAATCGTTCCCCTGCGACATAGTTGCTGTCCTCAAAACTGCCGTCGAGGAGGGACTAATTGATGCAGTGTCTCAGGCGGATGGCGCTGCTTCGCAAAGCATGCTGGTATATAAGTTCGTGCATGACCAAATCCAAGCCGCAGCGTACGAATTGGTCGCGTCTAGCGATCGAGAGTGCTTACATATGCAACTTGCGAAAATCTTATGGACACAAATGCTACCCAACGTGAGCGACGATGACCACGATGTGCTGTTGGTCAAAATTGTGGATCAACTCAGTCTTGCCAAAACACTTGTTTCCCTGGAACCAAAACAATTTCGGGTGAGCGTCGCAAAATTGAATCTTCAAGCGGCACGCAGTGTGAGACGCAGTGGTGCCTTTCTCACTGCTGCAGAGTACCTGCAACAGAGTGCCGTCTTGTTGGGCAGTGGGAAGTGGTCGTCTCACTATCAGTTGACGCTCGAGATTCTCAATCTCCAAGCAGAAATGTACTTTTGTTGTGGCAGGGGTTTGGATTGTAAAAGCACTGTTACGGAGATTCTAGCATCCGCAATCTGCATCGAGGATAAGTTGAATGCATACGTCGTGCTGACGGACTGCTTAGGATCGCAGAAAAACGCGGACGAAGCTAAAACGACTACATACGCTGTTGTTTCACAGATGGGATTTCCAACGCCGAAACGTAAGGCCGGGATTTACCATGTGGTCCGACAGCTTCTTAAAACGAAGAAGGCAGTGAAGCGATATTCAGACGAAGATTTGTTAGCCTACAGAGAATGCAACGATCTTGCCGTTGAGGGATGTTTAAAGCTACTGTCGCGGACTGGTACGGTAGCATGGATGGCAGGAGAAAGCAACGACGTTGCATTCATTTGCCTGCTCATGTGTCACATCTCGCTCACACATGGATTTACGAAGTTCAGCTCAAACTCTTTTGTCGGTTTTGCTCTTATTCTCGCCAAGATGGGAGACGTGGAGAAAGGGAAGCGATATGGTAAACTTGCATTGGATCTTTCCGACCGTTTTCAGGCAATCGAGTGCGATGGACAGACAATGCTGGTGTACTATTGCTTCATACATCACATGTCAACTCCAATGCACAGTTTACTTGAACCCCTCATCCAAACAAACCGAAGAGCCAAGGCTGGTGGCGACGTTGAACACTCTCATCATGCTTGTACAACATATATTCTCGTCTACGTTATGTGTGGATTACCTCTATCCGTGATTGAGACTGATTCCAAAGAATTCCTCTCTGAAATTTGTCAGTACAAACGGTCTGGGGCGCTGACTCACGGTCGATTGCACCGACAAATGGTGTTGAATCTCATTCATCGCTCGCGCGATCCATACAAACTGGAAGGCTCGGAGATTGGGAACCTTTCAGCACTTCTCCAGGATGGTAATGAGTCTAACAACGAACGAACTCGCCAGGCGATCCTTTATTGTCAACTGTACTTGGCGTGCTATCTTGGTCGTGGCGAGGAGGGAAGACGAATAGTACAAGAACATGCCAAACTGAAGGATGAAGAGTATCCCATCTGCTACTCTACGGTTTTTCCGTATCTTCGAGGAATGGTCCTTCTCAGACTAACTCGCACATGCAAAAAGAGTCGAGGTTACTTCAGGCGACGGGCTGCAAGAGAAATGCGGCAAGTCAAGGCATTCGTACGCCTTGGCTTTGTGAATTCATCACACCATCTTAGCATTCTAGAAGCTGAATTCCTGGCTCATCGTCAAAAACCAGACTATGCCGTCAAAGAAGCTTACGACAAGGCCATTGCGATGTCGATTCGTTCTGGATTCCCGCAAGATGCTGGACTAGCAAGTCAAAATGCAGCACGCTACTTTCTTGACCGCAATGAAGCTTGGGCTAGTGTGTATTTGGAACGGGCAGTCGAGCAGTTCCAACAATGGGGCGCCGAGGCCAAGATTGCACGCTTGCAAGACATTGACAGCAGTATTAGAGATGGAGGCATTTTCGAGCAATTTCGGCAATCGCTTGTCCATGTCAAGGCTGCGGACGTGAAAGAAAGTTGCTCTTTTTCAGTGGACGGTGACGAGAACAGCACAGTCTCGGGTGCCATTCACGGACGCAGTCGTCGAAACTCGTTCTATCGCAACAGCGATCATGAAACGACGGATTGGTTCCGAAATTCAACCACTGGTAATTCCAGGCGACGGCGACGCAACCTCAGCATCACCAAAGGGACGGACTCGTTTCGTCTGTGATCAACGCTTGTCGACACATCGTGCAGCTTCCGCGTCTTCTACTGAGGCTGGTATCTTCCGATGTGCAAGGCATTAAAAAGTACCAGGGAAGTAGAGGACGGCACTACTCCTATGGCCGCCGCTTTCTTGGAACCTGTACACGTCTCGGGCGCTCGGGCGCTCGGTGTTGACGTTCTTGATCAAGTAGAAGTGACGGTCCCAAATTCTAGAAGGGGCGCAGTGTATGTACTAATAACATCTCCATCGTATAGAGAATCAAGTATCGTGGAGCTTTCTGTTTCGCCTAGCATTGCTTTCTGCGTCTTCGTTTGTCTTTGTTCCCGATAGTTAATATGGTGAAATCTTCCAGCGTGCTAGGTGTCACCTGCAACGTTCCTCCAACGCAACGTCCATTACATATGCCAACCAACTATAGTCGGTGTGCAGGGCCACATCAAGACTACGTTGACCGCACAGCCATGTCGTCCGCACTACCACTAACAACATCGTCCAAGTAGCGAGACGATTCTAGACTTGACTCATATGTGCTTTCGTCGTGCCCACTCGCAGACTAAAATAGCGAAGCATGTTGTCTTGGATACTGGTACCGTATGATCATGATACTGTAGTAGACTTGAAATTGCGCTTTCTTGCGTTGTTACAAGACGAAAACTTAACTATTATGCAGTTTTGCTTAGTACTTATGCATTCTCAAGCTGCCTGATCGACTACTTTTGGAAGGTTAAACGACCTGGATACCGTGAATAAATATACCTTTCTTGACGATCTTCTTTGGTTTTGTCTCCTCGTCTCCTTCACGACTAGCGCCTGCTGCCACAGCGGTGCCTGCATCCAAAACAGGCGCTGCCAGCTCAGTAGTCTCTTCTTTGTACGTACTAAAGCCACAATAACAGATAAGAGCAAGGACGGCCACGACGAATAGAATGAGGAGAGCCACAACCGTCATTTGGTGTTCCTCAGAAGCAGCAAGCGACGACACGTCTCGCTTGATGTCCGCCTCAGATGCCATGAACAACAAAAAGAGGACCGTCACAACCCAACCCACCTTGAAGGATTTGTAGAAATGAACCAATTGGGGGCCCAGTGGGGCTCTGTCGCGATGGTGATTTCCGAAGCAGGCACCTCCAATTCCGACTGCGGCCTGTGCGACCCCGCAGACATACAGGAGGTAGTGATGTCTGTAGAAGCGTTGGGTGTGGGACAGGTAGACCCAATGGAGCATATACAGGAAGCGATACATTCCCGACATGAGCAAAAATGAGCCTCCTGCTAGACTCTGTACTCTTTGGTATTTGCGGTACATGAAGGCTTGTGGAATCAACGCGACGGGCTCAAGCATTATACTAACAGTCCAACACACTTGGAAAATATCAGTGTTGTCAACGTAGCCAAAGTTCGGGACGTAGCGAACGCTCGAGTAAATGGTAATGGCGGAACCTATGATTGCCGTGGGTGCAAACATGTACAACCAGTGTTTTATCGAGTCGTGATCGACGCTGTAGGTTGATCTGACTGGATCGTGATACATTACAATCAAGATCAACACTGTTAATGAAAGGTAGAAGAGTTTCATGAAGGAGATGTACACCGAGTAAAAGGTGCTAAGGAGATCAAGATAGCGAAGAAGCCAAACGACCAAGAGGAGCTCTTGCGTCTTGCGGGAGAGCCCTGCCATGGAGGTACGCGAATGAGACATGATGAGGGTGCGTAATCTTCTTCGTGCTCCAGTATATCCTTACCTTGTGCATTCTTTTTGGACAGCACTCGATGCAGCACCATACACACTGCTAAGACATGTATCATGTCCCCAGAAAGGCGAAACACATTCATCGACCCCCTCAGTGACAATACGTTGCTGAGGTTTAACATGGCTGGGATTTTGAATTTCCAAATTTGCTTCAAGTGAAACTTCGAAAGACACACGATCAGAAAGTGCATACAGTATGTACAGGTATGGCATAGTACCGCGGCGGGTACCATGATCAGAATAATGGCGTCAGCCACGTTCGACATCTGGCCACAGGTTGTCTGTGCGATACTAAAATTATACTATCATTATTGTTAGATCAATAATATATAACAGTATGAAGGTTATGTGACTGGCATCAGGTAAATGTGTCTAAATACACCCTTCATATCTGAATATGATTTTATTGTGTGTCTTGAAGACGATCTTTGCGCTGATCCTGCTTGCGTTGAATCTTTTTGTATCTGTTCTTTTAGCATTGCAGCAACAGAGAACAGAGTGTATCAAGAGAAGTAGATACTCTGTACACCAAGAGGCTGACCCACCACTTCCCCCCCCAACCCCCCAAACATAGGATGTTTGCTTCCTGGAGAAAACCAGCGGCAAACGCCGAAGTGCAGCTTCGTCGCAGTCGCAAATCGACCTACACGGAACCCCTGCGGGACAGCTCCAAACAGTATTCAGAACAAGAATTGGCAGCCCTCAAAGAGTACATTGGCGAGTTTTATCGTACCATTTACAAGCGTCGGGAGGAATGCAACAAGATTTGTCTGCAATACCCAAAGACGGTGGGTTACTTTTACAGTACGCTCGTACCGCGCACTGTCACGTTGGAAGACTTTTGGCAACGCTACTTTTTCCGGTGCAGTGTCGATCGCGTGATTGCAGAATGGGATCAACAGGCCATGGATAAGAAGAATCAGATTCAACAGTCGATGCAGAGTGCTCAGAGTATGTGGTCGAATGCCATTGGAACAGTCACGGGGGAGGCAGCCAGTCCGGAAGCTGAAGTAGAAGCGCGTCGTAGTCGCAAGGGGACCTACACGGAACCATTGCGTGATCCGTCGAAAACGTATTCGGCATTTGAGTTGGCAGATATGAAGCAATACATTTCTGACTTTTATACCACGATTTACAAGCGCGAGAAAGAATGTCATGAGATTGCCAAGAAGCATCCCAAGACTGTAGGGCACTTTTACAACACCTTGGTGCCTCGCACTGTGACCTTTGAAGATTTCTGGCAACGATACTTTTTTCGGTGCGATGTGGAGCGTGTCACGAGGGAATGGGAGCAACGAGCTGAAGACAAGAAGAACGCGGAGGTTGAGAAGAAGCAGCAGATGGACGATCGAATCCAGAAATCGATGCAGAATGCTCAGAATTTGCTTTCGAGCGCGCTGGGAACCAATAAGGAAGAAGAGTCAACCCTGGAATCCTCAGCGAAAGCAGAAGTTATTCTTCGTCAAAGTCGCAAAGAGACCTACACGCAACCACTGCGCGACAAGACGAAAATATACACCGAACAGGAGTTGGCGGACTTGAAGCAGTATCGCTACGAGTTCTACAACACCATCTACAAGCGGAAGGAAGAATGCGAAGAGATATGTCGACAATATCCCAAGACTGTCGGTCAGTTTCACGACATTCTCATTCCGCGTACTGTGACCTTTGAAGACTTTTGGCAGCGCTACTTCTATCGATGTGACGTCGATCGGCTTTTGAAGGAGATGGAACAAGAAGCAATCAAAGAGAAGGAACTGGAAGAAGCTGAGGCTGAAATGGAGAGGGACGCTATTGATGACATGTTGGATCCATTCAGCTCTGAGTCGTTCATGAAGAATCGAGAGGCTGCTCTCGATGTGTTGAAGACTGAGATGGGTGTGTCCACTAATGATGACGAATTGGTCTCAAAGAAAAGCGCTTCAGGCACGTCTCCTGCCAAGAGTTCGCCTCCATCAAAGGCCAAGATTGCGCCCCAGTCAGCTTCAAATCCACCATCTCCGCCTCGACACACTTGGGCAGCTGCGTTGGTGGATGAGTACGCTGAATCAGGAGTAGAGACTGTGGTAAGCCCAGAAAAGGAGATTGAAATGATCGATGAGACCGATGAAAAGTCAACATCAAGTTCTGAGGTCGCCTTTACAGAAGACACTCCAATGCAAGAGAATCCACCTCTTTTTGAGACGACAAACGCCGTTGATAGAGATGGCGAGGCCATGGAGACTTCTGGAAATGATGCTTTCGTGAAGGCTAGCACGATGCTTGACGACTCCTGGGCGGAAGCATTATCAGGAAGCAACACGAAGGAAACTGCACCGAAAGACACCACCACTGATGCCGAGGATAAAGCTTCAAGTGCCGCCTCATTACACGTGAAGCCAAGTGTGCAGCCCAACAAAAGCGTTGCAAAATCCGAAGATGCTGCTCCAACACCGAAAAGGGCCAAAGTTCAACCAACGGATGTGGGTCAAGGGAAACAGGTAGAAGCGCCTGATGAAACAATGAAGTCCCTGTTTGGATTCAGCGGTGCGGAGGTTGCAGCTGTGGTTTCCTCGCCAGTAGTGACTGGTGAGACGAATGAGGAGAAAGGCAGAGAGAACGCGAAAGCGACCGAGGTAGCACAACCAGCTGGGGAAGATTCGCCAATGCAGCTGATTGACAAACTCCAGCACGCGAAGACGACAGCGACGACAGCTAAATCGAACGAAACGAAGGCGGTGAAGTCAAAATCAATCGAAATCTCTGGTAAGAATCCAGAAAAAGCAGGTCATGCGGATCCAATCACATCTTCTGGGCTTGACGAGGATGCTGCCGATCAGACATCGCTACCTGTTGGTTCCGGGGTGACGGAAGGTGGAGGGCGTGTTACGCAAGCGTTGACTGGGGAAGGCATCGTTGGGAAACCAGCCAGCGGTCACCCCAAGGATCGAGCCTCTACACATGCCATGCCAGCAATTCAAGACGAAGCGAATATTGTCGCAACCCCATTGGTGACGACGGTAGCATCACTGCTGAGTGAAGGCGAAGTAAAGCAATCAGGGGAAGGCGGGACCGCGCAGAAGGCCAAAGATAGAATACTTGTGCAAGAAAAGGCGCAGACGCCACAGCTCCTACGAGGATGGGGGAACGAGCCTTCGGTAGCACAGCAGATCAAGCCGAGTGCACGCAAAATAAAGCAACCAGAAAAGGGTGGAATCGTGAAGAAGACAAGAGAGGTGGTTGTGCAAGAAAAAGCTCAGACGCCACCGCTCTTGCGAGGATGGGGGAACAAGGCCAGCGCGGAAGTTGAAACAGCAGCAAAGAAGCAAGCATCTTCTACACTGCTCAATGATTCCAAGTCTCCTGAGGCGAAGAAGGATGCACGTTCGAATGCTGAAGCAGCCGGAGCTAAAGACGTTGCAGAACAGAAGGGGCACCAAAAGCCTCCAGTTGCGCCCTCAGATTCTGTCACAACAAAATTGCCAACGAAATCTCTGTCGGTAGTCGCACCTCTGAAGGCTTCTTCTGGTTCCACGAAAGAGAAAAATACCAATATTACACTGGACGCTCCGCACGTAGAGGCGACTGAGAAGCCCAAGCAGGCGGAAACAGTATCCTCGCCAGTCATTGCTAGAAAGGAAGTGAAGAATGATCGAGAGGTTGCTTCTGCCAAGAGCACGAGCCACCCTTGGAGAAAGAACGAGACCGGAGTGAAGGGAGTCCGCTCTAACCCTTTTTCTAGATGGCGGGGCGAAGCGAAGGAGCCAAAACCCAAGGAGAAATCACAATTCACGAATAAGTCGACGACTGCCGTGGTGCAGCAGCCCTCGAAGCTAACCATGCCTTCGGGGGACGACAAACCAAAATCTGACACGAAGAAGTCAGCTGCAGTCGAGAAGGACCGGTCGCAAGAGTCTTCTACAAGGGCAACCCCAGTTGAGAAGGTTCGACCGGAGTCACGCACCGCAGAGATGTTGGCACCGCAACTGCCTGTTGACGTGCCCGTAAGCAAAGGTTCCTCCTCTGCATCTCCGACGAAATCGGAACTACCAGCGTCTGACCAGCCTGCTGCATCCGTGAAACCAGCGACAAGTGGCTCCTCAATTGACAAGAAAATCCACAGAGTTACGTTCTCTGATGATGCCTCCAAAACTCCATCCGACCCTTTTGTCAAATCGGCACACTCTACACAAACCAAGTCTTCGGTTCTGCCCCTGAATCTGATCATTATTGTCTTTGTCGGCTTGTTAGCTCTCGGAGTGGGTGCCATCATTCTCCTGTACCAGGATTTCTTATGTGCTCCAGCAGCAATGGGCGAGATCACAGCACCATTCGACTCGGAGGCTCCATTCTGGGCACCTCCAGAATGGAAACCTACAGCATTTAATCTACTTTGCGGGACGAAAAGACGGAGGACTCGCCTCTACTGGAGCGATCAAAAAGGTGATGTGCGGGAACTCAGAATCGAAGACGAGCATTCCGAGCTACTGAAGCTTGAAAAACTACATTCCGCCAGGATTGAAGCCACAAGAATAGTTGTGACGAACAAGAAGGGCGCCGTTGAGGTGGTAGAAGCTCCTTGGCTTGTTATTGGTGGAAACACGTCCTGACGGACGAGACGGCGATGCAAATATGCGCTATCAAATCTGCTGCTCTCCTGAGCGAACTTCTTAATCATTGTAAAAATAGCAAACCGTGAATTCACGACAGTAGTATTCTCCAGCCTTATAGCCTGCTCGGATGATTCAGCTCGCGAGTTGCCACTTCTGCAAAGATAATGCTAGGGTACCACTCGGTCTGATGGCCAAGGGACTCTCGGGTACCTAAACAGCTTGCTTGCCTTGTCTGCTGTCTGTTTTGTTACGGACAAAAGGGAACTGTAGACGATTTTGTCTGTGACTCCAAGATGTCACTGGGTTGATTCATTCATCAAGAAAGAGAAGATCACGCGATCACGAACAATAAGATCCGCCAAGAGAACGATTAGCCTCTCAGCACTGTAACCGTCTTCACTTGGGGAGGCACAGTAGGGACACTGCCAAACCAGTCGTCATGAAGTCGCTATTTTTGCTGTTGTTCGTTAGCTTTGTGGATTGCTATCAGGACATTAGCTCAGAGTTGTCCAGCGTTCGGACCACCT
>JAVCKV010147048.1:0-18520 GCA_032274145.1 Herpochondria borealis | reverse complement strand
TTTTTTTAAACCAATGGTGTGCTATTCACTGACACCCAATTTGCCACCTTTGCCTGCACCACCTTTGATAGTTTGCGCTTCGTAGTTACGTAACGATTTAACCATCTGGTTGTAGGAGTCTGTGAAGGCTGCGGTTAGTAGCTTCCCTTCAGGTGTTTTGCCAAATGCACCAGCACCGGCAAATCCTCCGCCGAAAAAACCACCAAACAGATTGAGATCGTAGTTCTTGGCGCTGCCTACTGAGGCGGACACTTGAATGCTCGAGCGATTATCGATCAACAGCAATGTTGTTGCAGCTTCGTTCTTTTTCAAGCCACCAGCCATCACGCTGCCCAGTGAGCCGAGCAAGCGGCCTGCGACTAGTCCGCCCAAACCGCCAGTGCCCTTTGCCGCAAACTGAATAGATGGCGCCATTGTGTAGTCAGCTGCGACCATTTGGCCGTCGCCTATGTTGCTGCCTTCACGCAACTGACCTGAGCTGGCCAGTGCTCGCTCAGTATTTAAGCTTTCCAAGGTTTTGCCGCGCTCGACCACGATAAAGCAGTTGGATTGTTGAATCATTAAGCGCAATACAGGCACGGTGCTGCCAAGTGCTGGATAGCGGCCGCTGTACGTGCTGTACCACCTCTGCGACTGGTCCTCATTGACTCCTAAAGTACCAAGTGGCTCGTCACATTTTTCAAGTAGCGAGTTCGCGTCTTGTACATTTGCACCGCCAGCCGCACCGGTGACCGAATTACCCTCTGAACCGCCTAACGTTGGGTTAGTGGCCATACATCCAGCCAATGTTGATCCCAAAGCCAAGGCGTACAGAGTTTTTGCAACTGAGTTAGCTATCATGCTATTGCTTCCTTCAATATTTCGGTTAAATCTGGCACGTAAAATTTGCCGTTAAATGCGTCTCTCTTGGCAGTATCATTATATGCCACCGTGAAAAGTTCAATTAAATTTTGATTTAATTACTTTAAGGAAGCTTCAAACTATTACTGGGACAGTCATTGCAGTTAGTGTCGTTCTGCGGTTTTATATTCAGCGGAATTGCTGTGCAGTAGTTTTAACATAGCGTTTGCCGCTGACGAAAGTGTGCGCCCTTCACGTCTTACAACCCCGAGCTCACGGTGCAAGCTCAGCTTATCTACCGCTAGTATTTCCAGTTCAATGCCAATCATGCTTTTGGGCAAAAGTGCCCACCCGAGGCCCGCTTCAGCAAGTCCTTTGTTAGTTTCTAAGTAGTTCGTTTCTAACACCTGGCCTAGGCTTTGCCCATGCGGTTGCAACTGCTCCTCTAGCAGGCGGCGGGTGGCTGTGCTGCGCGTAGGTAGCACGGCTGTGTGTTGCACCAACTCGCTTGGACTGATTGTTCGGGTCCTGGTTAACGGATGATCAGGCGCTGCGCAAAAAGCCAAAGGGTCGGGCCAAAGACATTCGCAAATGAGCCCACTGGGGGGTTTAGTTGGCAAGGTAATAACCGCTAGTTCGAGGCTATTATCAATGACACGAGCCAAAGCATCTTCTGACTCGCCTAGTTGCAAATCAACTTGAACCTCGGGGAAGGTGTTGATGTAATGGCGCAACAGGGCTGGCATGTGTCGTAGGCCTATATGGTGGCTTGAACCTAACGCTAGTGGGCCTGAAATCTGGCCATCGAGGGATTGCAGCTCGGACTGGCAGTTGGCTACCTCAGCAAGCACTCGACGAGCGGCTGGCAGCAGCGCGTGGCCAGCGGGTGTCAGAGACACTTCTTTACCAAGACGATCAAAGAGCATTCGACTCAGCTGGCTCTCCAGCGTATTGATGCGCTTACTGACCGCCGGTTGTGTAATAAACAGCTCTGTGGCTGCCATTGAGAAAGATCGATGTTCAGCCACCGCCAAAAATGCTTGTAACTGCGCGATTTCCAAGTGTATTCCCTCTGGTTATGGATTGAATGACAAATATGAATTTGAATTATCGCTGCAAGCACCGCAAAATCAACGGGTGATTAACAATTGAGGACAAAATCGTGGCTGGAAAAACACTTTACGACAAGTTGTTTGACGCGCACGTCGTGCGCACCGAAGAGGACGGCACAGCGCTGTTGTATATCGACCGGCATTTGGTGCACGAAGTAACCTCGCCGCAAGCCTTCGAAGGTTTAAAACTGGCAAACCGGGAGTTGTGGCGTAAAGACGCCATATTGGCTGTAGTGGATCACAACGTGCCAACCACAGATCGTAGTGGTGGCAGCGCAGGTATTGTAGACAACACCTCGCGCCTGCAGGTAACGACGCTGGATGCGAATGCCGCAGAGCACGGTTTGACCTACTTCAACATCAATGATGTGCGTCAAGGCATCGTGCACGTTATCGGGCCTGAGCAAGGGGCAACTTTGCCTGGCATGACAGTGGTCTGTGGTGATTCGCATACCTCTACGCACGGCGCATTTGGTGCACTCGCGCACGGCATTGGCACCTCTGAGGTCGAGCATGTAATGGCGACTCAGTGCCTCGTGCAACAAAAAATGAAGAATATGTTGGTTGAAGTCAACGGCGAGGCACCTGAAGGGGTAACCGCCAAAGACATTGCGCTGCACATTATCGGTGAGATAGGTACAGCGGGTGGCAACGGTTGCGCCATTGAGTTTGGCGGATCTGCTATTCGTGCTCTGAGCATGGAAGGGCGCATGACCTTGTGCAATATGGCCATTGAAGGTGGTGCACGAGCGGGCATGATCGCAGTTGATCAAACGACAATAGACTATGTTTTGGACCGTCCTTTTTCGCCTGGTCCAGAACACCGTGAAGCGGCGATCGCTGCTTGGAACGAGCTGCACTCTGATGTGGATGCGCACTTCGACAAACGCGTGACAATAACTGCAGAAGACATAAAACCTCAGGTTAGCTGGGGTACCTCTCCTGAGATGGTGGCTCCCGTCGATGATCAAGTACCCAACCCTGATACGGAGCAAGATCCCGTCAAAGCGGATGGTATGCGCAAAGCACTTGCTTATATGAATCTCAAGGCTGGCACGGCAATTACAGATATTCCACTTGATAAAGTGTTTATTGGCTCTTGCACCAATTCACGCATTGAAGATATGCGTGCGGCCGCAGCCGTTATAAAAGGGCGCAAGGTTGCGGCCAGCCTAAAACTGGCGATGGTCGTTCCCGGTTCCGGGCTTGTGAAAAAACAAGCTGAAGAAGAAGGCTTGGATAAGCTGTTTACAGACGCGGGATTTGAATGGCGTGAGCCAGGCTGCTCTATGTGCTTGGCGATGAACGCCGACCGCCTAGAGCCGGGCGAACGTTGCGCCAGCACATCAAACCGAAACTTTGAAGGTCGACAGGGAGCGGGCGGACGCACGCACTTGGTTAGCCCCGCGATGGCAGCAGCCGCTGCAATCGCCGGTCACTTTGTCGACGCGCGTCACTTCTAGGAGAATCCCTCATGCGAGCATTTACAACATTAAAGGCCTTGGTGGCACCGCTGGATCAGTCCAACGTGGACACCGATGCGATTATTCCCAAGCAATATTTGAAATCCATTCAGCGCAGCGGCTTTGGCCCAAACCTGTTTGATAATTGGCGTTACCTCGATGATGGTGGTCCAGAAATCGACAACAGCAAGCGACGTCTTAACCCGGATTTTGTTCTCAATAAGAACCGCTACGGTGGTGCTGAAATTTTGTTGGCACGCGATAACTTTGGTTGTGGATCTTCACGTGAGCACGCGGTTTGGGCCTTGGATCAACAGGGATTTCGCTGCGTAATCGCCACAAGCTTCGCTGATATCTTTTACAACAACAGCTTTAAAAGCGGTTTTTTACCGGTGCAGTTAAACGAGGAGCAAATGGACGTGCTTTTCAGCGAGTGCGAGGAGACGGGTGGATATGAATTGACGGTTGATCTTGAGGCGCAGTCAGTCACAACGCCTGGTGGGCAGAACTTCAATTTCGAGATAGACGCCTTCCGTAAGCACAACCTGCTGCGCGGGCTAGACGATATCGGTCTTACGCTTGAGCATGCTGATCAGATCCGTGACTACGAAAAGCGAAGAGCGACTGAAACTCCTTGGTTATTTAGCTAGTCGTTGGCTAAGAGTCTTTAGCTTATTGATTCAATTGGCTGCTCTTCATGGGCAGCCTTTTTTTTGGCACTCTTTCTTTATTCTCTCAAACTCTTTCGGTCAAACACCCTGAGTGGGTACGTTAGCCTTCTCAAGACGAAATTCGTGTGTTTTGGGAGTAGGAGTGGGCTGTGATTCGTGTATCTGTATTGCTTCGTTTATGTATTACCGCCGCATTTGCGCTAAGTTTTTTTTCTAATAGCGTTGCGGACGACCGCTCGCCTCAAGCAGAGCGACCTGTTTCTCAAGCTCAATTGATGATGTTCGTTCCGAGTAATCCAATTGATTGTGACTCCAGCAACCCATGGCGAGCTGGTCGATGGAATCTAGCCGATGGCGGCTATGTGCCATCTGGTGGCTGTATTGGTTTGCAGTTTTCCTTACCTCAAAAGGCTGCTGTTTTTTTGCTGCACGAAGATAACAGTGGAAACCTGACACGTTTTTTTCCTATGGGCTGTGATGCATCAGAGAGCCTGGTGGTTGCTGCGGGTGAGCATTGGTTTCCGCAGCCACGTGACGGTCGTGAGCACATTATTGTTCTTGACCAAGACGCTGGGGTGGAGAAATTTCATCTTGCGTTAGTGCCTGAAGGAATACCTGCTGAACCCTTGTTGCAATTGATAGCGCATGTTCCAACAGGTAGTAGCCAGTGTAAAACTGCCGGCGAAGCGATTGATAAAACTCCACGAATAGCTGATCTGAAACGTCGGACCGATGCGTTAAACGAGACCATACAGCTATCAATGACTTGGCTTTCAGTGTTGCTTAACCACTACTGATTGATTCATTTTCTTGAGCGCATCATTTACATCGCAAAAGCTTGTGCTGGGTTCGTTACACTTAAGGGGTGGATAACTATCAGACGGAGGAGAGCAGCGTTGCATCATAAATCAATCATTGGACGGTTACTCTTCGCCTCCGTGGTGCTCGGCCTCTGGATTGCCGTTGCTGAGGCGCGTTCGGTTGCTCTGCTAGTAGGAGTAGGTGATTACAGGGATCAGCAGTTGGATATTCTCGGTGTTGATCAAGACTTGATAAAGGCCAGAGCGATGATGCAACGGCTAGGTGTGAATGACCGCGATGTTACTCAGCTTTATAACGAACAGGCGACGCTCGCTGCGGTGGAGCAACGGATGCGTCAATACGCAGATGAGCTGCAGCCTGAAGACGACTTCTATCTGTATATCTCTACGCACGGTTTGCAGCTAGACGATGAGAACGGTGATGAGCTAGACGGACGTGATGAGGCATTAGCGTTGGCCGATTTCTCTATTGGAAAACCTGGCGACAAAGTAGAAGTGCGTGGTGCATTGCTGGACGACCAGTTGGCGACACTGTTGGCAGCTTTGCCTAATTATCGAAAAATCATTATCGCTGACACTTGTCACAGCGGGACGATCAGCAAGGCTCTCTCTGATGATCTGAGCGATGTAATCACGAGAGTTGGCAAGTTTATTCAAATGCCGTCTTGGCTTCGCCGTGAATCATCAACGCTGGCGGAAGATTCACTTGAAGAGTTAACGCAGCCAGGGGTGCTGTTGTTGTCTGCAGCTGCAGACGGTGAACTAGCGGATATAGATGAGACAGGCAGCGTTTTTACCAGCGCTTTGCTAGAGGCGCAAATGGCCGCCGAGCAGGATAACGCTTGGTGTTGGTTTCAACGTGCCCGCGCCCGAGTACGAAAAGAAACGGGTGGCGTGCAATGGCCGCAGTTTACTGGTGACTTTGCGGCGGCGGTGCAACCCCTCGGTGGCGATGCTGGCTCAATGCACGGTGTGTCGCTGTTGCAAAATTGTGCTGCTGATAATCGATTCTCAACAAAGTTACAGGGGCAAGCAGCACGAACGAACTTGGCAGCTGTTGCCGCTGAGCCGGGGTGGGTTACTGCGGTCTCAGTAGCGGTAGTCAACGATGAATTGCAGCTAAGGCCCCAATCCAGTCGCTGGCATCATGGGGGGAACCGAGAAACCCGAATGGGCCGACTGCGTGCTGTAGATAATACAAACTCTGCTGCTTGGGTGGTGTGGACCGCCGATGGCGTGGAGTTGCCGAGGCATGGAGGTGACTTCTCTGTGCTCTGGGATGAATTACTGAGCTTGCCTGATCAACAGTGGAGTAGCCATTTGTTGCAAGGAGTTGATCTCAATGCACGCTGAGAAAAAATTGAAAGTAACTCCAAATTTTATACAAACTGCATCGCTAGGTTTTTTTAGGCCTATGCAGAACAAGTTAAGGACTAACAACATGGGTTTTTGCGCTCTCAAACGCACAATCGCTATCTGCCTTGCGAGTACTGTCAGCCTTATGTTGTTGGCTGCACCTGCGGCTGCAGTGGATAAAGCGCTTTTGATAGGGGTTGGCGAGTACGCTAGTGCAGAGAACAATTTGCCCGGCATAGCACTGGATTTGAAAGTTATGCAAGGCGTAGCCCTTGAGATGGGCTACCTAGAAGAAAACATCATGCTGCTCCGTGACGCCGAAGTGACTAAAGAGAATGTCAGTAAAATAATGAGCAACTGGTTACTCGAAGATGTCTCCGCTGATGATCGTGTGTTGGTCTATTACAGTGGTCACGGTTCCCAAGTGTCGGATCAAAATGGTGATGAGCGCGATGGTTTTGACGAAGTGCTAACCATGCACGATCTGAAGTTCTCAAATGGCGAGTACACCGGGGTTCTGCGTGACGACGATTTTAATCAATTGCTGGCAGCTATACCCAGCGAGCGTGTAGCGGTTGTAGTCGACGCCTGCTGCAGTGGCACGGCGGTGCGTAGCCACTCATTAACTCAGAGCGCCTATGGAGAGGGGGATTTCGTCGTTAAATCACGCCGTTGTCGCTCTACACAAACTGACTCTGCAGCTGGCTTTGCTGATGCTGAGTCGGTGCAGGGTATGGTCTATCTGGCGGCGGCACAAGACGGAGAGCAATCTTTGGCGACTGTGCGAGGCAGTGTGTTCACGCTTGCACTTCAACAAGCGGTGCGTGAGGGAAGAGGCGGTGACCCACTTCAATTAATTGCCGCGGCCGAGCAGACGGTGATCAGTAGTGTGCCAAAAGAGCATCGATTTCATCCGAGTCTGATAGGCGATCCAAAGCTGCTGCAGGACAAAGGCCTTTTTGTTGCTGAGGCCGGTCAAGCGAACAAGTTGCATCTTGCTTGGGATGAGTGGTCTTCTCTGGTTAAGCACAGCGAGCCATTACAAGTGCAGCCCTCGCGTGAGTTTTATAATTTTGGACAATTGTTGGAATTAGAAGTAGAAATGCCTACGGCTGGGTATCTAAATATTGTTGCGGTTAATCCAGATGACCAAGTGGTGGTGCTATTTCCCAACGAATACCATCACAACAATCAGTTTGCAGCGGGTTTGGTGGAATTGCCGAAAAAGGGTTTTGAGTGGCCGGCGGGCCAACCTTTTGGTGATTCTCTAATTGTCAGCGTTGTCAGTAAACAACCAATAAATCTGTTTGAGTCAAGCCATCAGCGCGATGCACAGGGCAAGGCTCTGGGTGTGTTTCTGCGGCCCGAGACCGCCGACTTTGAACGATTGCATGATCTGGCGCTGTCACCCGATCAAAGCATAGACGCCAGTGCTCTCGTATTGACGGTATGCGCAGCCTCTGGGTGTTAGACTAGGAGCGATGAAGCTGTTTGGAAAAAGCCGATGATTATTAGAGCAAGGATGTGGCGAGCATGTCTCTGTTTTTTTGCTGCTGTTCTGTACTTCACTTCAAGCCTTGTGACGGCTGGGGTGGTTACCCGTGGGGTTGAGCGCATTGCGGGTGTAGGTGGCGCTGGCCCTCAGTTGTCGGATCACTACAGCGCTAGTTATGCGTTGCTTATTGGTAACAGCGAGTACACGCACCCAGGTTGGGATCGCTTGCCGAGCATTCCGCATGAGTTAGCTTCGGTAGAGAGCATGTTGCAGCGTCAGGGATTTGAAGTCGAAACTCTGAGCAATGTATCTAGCCAAGCTCTACTCAATAGTCTAAGTGATTTTGCGGTCGATAAGGGTGGAAACCCAAATAATCGACTGTTGGTGTATTTTGCAGGTCACGGTGAGACGATTCAGCTCTCTGAGCAGCAATCCATGGGCTATCTGGTGCCTGCCGATGCTCCACCCTATAGCAGCGATAAACACGGTTTTATCACGCGGGCAATTTCAATGAACCGTGTGATGGCGATGGCCAAAGAGATTCGTTCGAAGCATGCAATGTTTGTTTTCGACAGCTGCTTTTCTGGGTCAATTTTTCAATCGCGTGGGTTTGCATCAAGCAGCGGTCGTTCCCTAGAGGGCTTGTTGGAAAAGCCTGTACGCTATTTCATTACTTCGGGTAGCGCCAACGAAACCGTGCCTGCTGAGAGTGCATTCACTCGTGCTTTTGTTGATTCGTTTGAATCTGGTGCCGCGGACCTCAATCGTGACGGGTATGTGACCAGCACTGAGCTGGGGTTGCACTTAACACAGAATGTCCCCTTCGCTAGTCAGACACCGCAGCACGGAAAAATCAATGACTATGCGTTATCGCGTGGTGATGTTGTTTTTAGTTCACTGGTTGATCCCCTGCAAGCTGTTAGTCCAGAGAATGCCTCTCCAGCCGCGATTGCCAGCGACTTTGAACTTCGTGCTGAATTGTTGTTTTGGCAGGACACGCTAGAAAAGCCAAGTATGGTTGGCTATGAGGAATATCTACGCAGATATCCTGATGGGAGATTTGTCACATCAGCTCTGCGATTACGCCAGTCTCTGCTCGACACCGAACTCGGTATTACGACTAACTCTGTTACTCCTGAAACACAGCAAACAAGCATTCGAGTTGGCGTTGCTCCGACCAAGGTGTTGGGTGCAGCAATGCATTGGGAAGTTAATTTTAGTAGCGAGAGCGAAGTGACTCGGGCTGTGCAAAAAGTTTTGTTTGATCGGCTTGCAAATCATGGTTTAGATGCTCAGGTGCTCACCACCGAACGTAGCTCTGGTGGCTGGATTAAACACAAGCGTTCAAAATACGGTATTGATCGTGAGGTTTATCGCCATCAGACCAATGATGAGCAGGGTTTGATGGGGGTTGTGGTGCGCATGCGCGACGACAACTCAGCCGGAGAGTTGCAGTTTGTTTTTTCGACCATTGATTCTGAAAAAGTAAGCAAAAAATTCCATTTTCAGGGCGAAGCCGGATTATCTAGAGCGACTAATCAAGCCTTGGATCAAATTTTTGAGCCCGCCTTAGCTGTCGTCATGCAGTAGCGTTTTCTGACCAGACAGTCATTAGCCCGCTGATCAAAACCAAGTGGGCTTTTTTTTGAATGGCGCAAAGGCCAGTGTGCTCGGTACGAGCAAGTTGAGTCCCTTGAAATTTGTCATGCATCACATGTGACAGTTTTTTGTCATGCATGCGTGAGCTTGTATTTTGGTAGGCACGTAATTTATTTTGCATGTGATGCAAGGATTCCGGTAGATTTGGAGTGGGTTTTTGGTCTTGGATCTAGGCCAGTCTTTTTTGGATTTTTGGTGTCAGAAAATGGAATGGGTTGAAAAGCTGTATACCAGCCAATGGTCAAATCGCTTTATGAGTAGGGCTAGCTCCCTGTACGGCCATCTGGAGGATTATCAGACCTTAGCTGAGGATGCTGCATCGATGACCGCGATGAAACTCAGTGGATACGCTGAGGCGGATGCCAGTGATGCGTTGATATTGTCTGTGTTCAAAAATGCTCTTACCGATTGTGTTCGTGAACGTCACGGTTTTCCCAGACCTCGAAAATGGCTTGATGACTTAGGTGAGCTGGGTAAAAGTCTGTTCAAAGCGATTTGTTTGCATGGTCGTAGTCGCAGTGAGTTGCATGCTTGGGTGAGCGAGCAAGCTGACACTCTAGGGCGTGTGCCCGGGGATGCCCCAAATGTAGAAGCAGCGCAGGCGCTGGCCGAGAGTATCTTTGATCAGATGCAGGAGGCTCAGGAGTGCTCGCCGTGGCGGCGACATATGGCACGCGAGAACAGCGATGATGAGGACTCGCCGTCTCCTTTTGCCACATTAGGATCTAAGCAACCGCAACCGGAAGATGAAGCTGCCTTTGATCAAATGCGCCATTTCATTGAATCACTGGTTGGTGCTGCTGACGTTTGCGGTGAAATTGATCGTCAGCGCATGCACCGGTTGGCAGAAGAATCCTGGGTTGAGCTGGGTCTGGATGATCACGACCGTCTCGTGCTAAACGCCTATTTGGGTCGAGGGCTAGGGGCAATTGGTGGCAGCGAGCGAGAACCAACAGAGCGTGAAATCGCTGAAGACCTTGGGCTCAGCGTGCCGCAGATTCGCAGTCGTCGCAAAAAAGTGCTGGCGGCAATGTTGGAAATATTTTCCTAAGCCTCTGAATAAACTCACTGTTAACTGGAATTACCTGTTTTTGTGCAGGGGAGTCCTTATTCTCCCGATTGCGGTACGTTAAAAACATGATGAGGTTGATCTGCCGCTCTGTTGCCGGCAAAAAGGATTGGATATGAATACTGATACGCAAAGGCGTGAATGGCTCTATGCCCAAGCGGCTTCAAAATTCATGGTGGGCACTCTGCGCGGCGAACGGCCTGAGTTGCAGGAAATTGACCAGTGGCGGCGAGGTGTCCTAGGCGAAGAACGAGCGGATGAGGTCCTGAGTTATGTGGCAAATGACGAGCTCTGTTATAGCCAATGGCGAGACTTGTGTACCGAGCAGCGCTGGTTAGAACGTTTTGATGAAGCAGGTCCTCGAGAAGAGCAACCAAAACCTGGTGGCGCTTCTGCAGTCGTGGTGGCACCTTCGTGGATTGGAAAGCTGATTTCTCGCTTTCCTATGAGTAGTGTTAACCCTGCGTGGGGAGCTGCAGTTGCCGCTGGGATATTTGCCGTGGTGATGGTGCCTGCGATGTTTGCTCCTGCAGACGATGCAATGGCCCGTGCCTACCAACAGCAGCTTGGCAGTGCAGGGCAACTTTTGGGTGCTGAGTTTCCTCCAGTGCTCACCCGGATGACTAAGGCTATTCAGTCATTGGATGCAAGCACAACTAACCAGGACAAACACCAGTTTCAACTGGGGTTGTCGGCGGCGGCGAATCAAGTTGTTGATATCAGTGACGCGCGTTGGGGCGAATGGCGAGCAGCTTTGCCTGAGACTATTAGTTGCGAAGGGAAGGCAGACGGGAATTGCTCAAAACAAGCAATACGTAACCAAGCGCTTGGAAGTTGGAGTTTGGTTACGGCCTTGGCTTGCCAAGGAGATTTTTCCGATAGTGATTTTTGGAATCAGCAAGCAGAAACTCTGCACGAGCTAGCGGACGACGATTTATCCAAACGACATTTTCTGGCAACGCGCCTGCAAAAACCTCTGCCCAAAAGTCGCGTAGCTCTGTGTGAGATGGCGAATGGCTTGTTAGGACAAGGTGGATGATGAGTTTGAGCAAGAGGTTTGTGGTTTTAAGTGGAGCGCTACTGTTTCTAGCAGTGCATATACCTGCATCAGCAAGCGACTGTGAAATACAGCTGCAACTGTTTAACCAAGTGGCGTCACAAGATAATGTGCAAAAGATTTCTACAGCATTTGAACAATTCAATCAAAGTGAAAGCTGCGGCGATGCACAGAAACAAAAAGCTCGTAGAGCGACTGCCCATAGATTATTTGGTGTGGCTTATAAGGGTGCCGACTCTGGTATGTCAGAGGCTGAAGTGGATGAGTTGCTTGAGTTGTCAGAATCACTGGCGCCAACTTGGCGCACGCTCAGTTTCGCGGGATCCCGCGATCATAGTGCTGGTCGATACGGTTCAGCTGCGCGACGTTTGCAATCGGCTTTAGCGCTTATTGACGACAGCTTTGAAACGCCCGCCGCACCTTCAATGAAGACAATAGAAACCCTACACAAATTGGCTGCTGAGTCATTGCTCTTGGCAGAGGATTTTGTTCCGCCACCACAAGTGCGTGGCGTGGTCAGCGGTGTGTTGGCGGAGTCGGTACGTGGCTTTAGTGTGCAGCGTGCGCCTTTACCCATCAGCTTTAAAACGGGCAGTACAGAATTCAGCCAGCAGGGAGCGGAGGCGGCGACAGCTTTATTGCAAGCCCTGCGCGGACAGAAAACAAGCGCGATAGAGATCGTAGGGCATGCAGATGAACGTGGTGGTGAGAAATACAATATGCAATTGTCCTTAGCGCGCGCAGAAAAAGTGCAACAGTGGTTACTCGATAACGGTTTGCAGTTACGTATTCAAGCGAGTGGCAAAGGTGAGAGTCAACCGCTAGCCTTAAGTAGTGCTGAGGCTTACAGTCTGGAGCAGCGCTGGCAGCTCAACCGTCGAGTTGAGCTGATAAGACTGGCCACCACCAACTGATGGCGAGATTGCTGTTGGCGAGAAGCAGTTGGTGTGTCTTGTTAGTTGCGCTAGTCACCCTGCAGATACCAACCGTTGATGCCAAAATACACGCGCTAGTACTAGGTGTTGATGAATATCAAAACTTGCCACCACTAGCTGGAGCGGTCAATGACGCCAGTGACATTGCTGCGAGTCTGAATAAAATTCCCGACAGTGAAGTATCTGTACTCTTGAATGAGCAGGCGAGCTTTGATGCGATTAAGCAGCAATGGTTTGAAATGTTGCGGCGTTCGGAGCCTGGAGACACGCTTGTTTTTAGCTACGCTGGGCACGGCAGTCGGGTGCCTGAGTCAGTGCAGGGAACTGAAGCGGACGGTCTAGATGATGTATTCGTCCTGAGCGGTTACGCCAATAGTCGAGTAGGGCAGCGCGAAATCATTCGAGATAACCAGCTGTTTGAATGGTTCAGCGCTGCCAAAGGCAAAGATGTGCAGGTGCTTTTTGTTGCAGACTCCTGTCACTCAGGCACGATGACGCGTGCAGCCGATCCCCGTGTGCAAACTCTTCGAAGCAGGTTGGTGGATATCGACTTTGAAGAGGGCTTAGAAGCTGAATTAACGGTTGAGCTAGAGCAATCACCTGTGGAGATAGATACACTGGATTTGCCTTATCTAACCTTTTTAAGTGCAGGCCTGGAAAGTCAGCAAATTCCTGAAATTTCCGTGAAGTCTGTTGGTGGGCAGTCAGATACCCGTGGTGCGTTGAGTTTTGTTTTTGCGCGTGCTCTGGAAGGAGAGGCCGATACAGACGGCAATAGCCTACTCACCCGCGCTGAGCTACGAAACTACGTGCTGGAGAATGTCAGCGTGCTTTCTGAGCGGCAGCAGACGCCTGAACTCAGTCCTTTAACACAGCCTCAGCAACCAGTTGTAGCGCTTGCGAGCAAAAGCTTAAAACCAACTGTTGTTGATGTTCGGTCAGTGCAGCGTGTCTATAATTATGAATTAGACGACAACTTGAAACAAAACTTAGCGCAGGCGATCGTCGGGTTGCAGTGGGTGGAGGCTGCCGAAAATTCAGAATTTTTGTTGGACAGTTTGAGTGGTGATCTGTTGTCGAGTTCTGGCGATCTAATTGTCACAGGACTGTTGAGCTCAGATGCAGCAGAGCTTCAAAAAATACTCAGAGGTGCGCTTGAAAAACGCACTGCGATGCAGGCTTTAACAGGCGCGGTCCGCAGCAAGCTATTGCGCACTGATCTTATGCCGAATTCATCTAGTCATGCGATAGGAACTCGGGTAGAGCCTGTGTTCTCAGAGCAATCTGGTGACTACCTGATTGTGTTTAACCTGGCAGGTGATGGCACCGTGCAGCTGGTCTATCCCTTGACTAAGCTTGGGGACCCTCTACGGTACGGTCGTCGACGGTGGTCTATGCCTGTGCAAGTCTCTGCACCTTTGGGTGAAGACCATATGATTGCCTTGTCTTTTCAGGTGGCTCAGCCGCAGCTGTTAGCAGCCCTCGAGAAACTTGATGGCAGTCGTGCTGCTTTAGGCGTGGTCACGATGTTAAAGCCCATGTTGGAAAATGATGAGATAGAAGTTGGCATTGTCGGGATGTTCAGCCGACGCTGACTGCAACACCCTTAGACAATTTTTTATCCGTCTCACAGTGAGAGAGCGGGGCTTGTGTATTTAGCCATACGCTGCACTTCAATTGAGTTAGTGAGCGCGGTTAGTGGGCTGCCTGGTGCATAGCTAAAAGATACCGCCAGCTTATCGCCTGCGCAAACGTCTATGGGTTTGGGTAAAGGCACAATGAGATATTGATTATGCCAATCTATACTGCGTTGTTGCAGCTCTACAATTGCCAATAAGTTTTTAGTGATTACTCTGATCGCATTAACCTGCCCATCTCTGTCAATTTGCAAGGCGTTGTCAAAAGAGCAATTCATCGGAATGTTCTCGTCCCAGCGGAAAGCTTGGTAGACACCTGGGGGGCCAAGTTCTCGGCTACGTGCTTGCTGCGTTACAGGTGACTGAAACTGAAGGCAAGGAGCATAGAAACCTTCGTGCACAAAGTCTTGCTCAATGGGTTGGATAGCTTGTAGACAAGCCTCGGGGATAAAGGCGGGCAGTGGTCCACCAAATTGAGCGGCGTAACGCTGCTTAAAATTGTGTATGACGTTGACCTGTTGCTCTCGCAACAAGCCGGTGTGCAGCATTTCGCAAATCACCACGTCGACGGGTTCTGGCGGAAGCCAGTCATTGGCATTGGCGTGGACTAGCTCGACGCGATCGCCATGGTTGTTCTGTGGTAACAGTTCCCGAGCAGTTTTTATTAAGTCTGGGTTGAACTCAACACACCATACCTTCGATGCGCGTTGTGCGGCGAAATAGGATAATACACCTGTGCCACCACCAAGTTCGACCACACGAGCTCCCTCTGGAACAAGGTAATTGATCGCTTCTTGAAAACCACGCATACGTGTTTCGTCGTTAAGCATATTGGCGTGATAGTGGGCTGGAATAAACTGCCCCAACTCTCGTGGATCAGAATGCATGTTGGATTAAACCCTTGTTGTGCGAATGTATGTCCGTGGATTCTGTAGGGCAATTTACAGACCTGTACAGCAATCACCGTGTGCTGGGGATAAATGGAATTTAGGGTGGCAGATGGCTGAACACTGGGTGAGCGTTTGCCATGGCTGTGGCAAGCGGTGGCCATGATTGTTTGTGTAGTATCGGGATTGCGCTGCAAATAGAATTTGTTCAGTGAATCAGGGGTTTCACATGCGATTTGCCGGTGCTGCTGTGTTGTGGGATAGTCTGGATGTACACCGACGAATGGGCAGCTAATCTCGGATATCTAGGCTTCATTAAAGTAAGGGGATATTGTTTGTTGATGACAAATATAGAAACGATTCCAGGAAAACGAATCGTTGCGTGTCAGGGTGTTGTGTCCGGTAGTACCGTGCGCACTAAACACGCTGGAAGAGACTTCATGGCAGGGCTAAAGAATATCTTTGGCGGCGAGCTCCGGGGCTATACAGAGTTGCTTGAGGAGTCGCGAGAGCAAGCGGTAAAGCGCATGCAGCAGCAAGCGCTGCAACTCGGGGCGAATGCAGTGGTGAACGTGCGCTTCTCCACATCGTCTGTTGCAGCAGGCGCGGCTGAGATCTACGTCTACGGCACGGCCGTGACGGTGGCTGATTAGCATGAGCGTTCAGGTGCTAATCAATATCGGCTATTTGCTGCTTTTGTTGGGTCTAGGATATTTTTTTGGCCGCAGGGCAGAGGCCAAACATTACCAAGAGATTCATCGTCGAGAGCAACTTTACTTGGCTTTGCCTACTGTCAGTAGCGAACAGCCAGTCGGTGATATCACCGTGCAGAATAGCGTCTTAGTGCGCGGCAGTGTCGTGATATCTGTCGACTATTTCAAACGTATGCTGGCAGCGCTGCGGGCTTTTTTTGGTGGTGAAGTGCAAGCCTACGAAACACTGTTGGATCGTGCTCGGCGCGAGGCAGTGCTGAGAATGAAAGAGTCCTGCCCCGGTGCTGCTCAAATCATCAACCTGCGCATGGAAACAGCTTCTATTTATCGTGGGGCTAAGTCTATTGGTTCGGTTGAGGTGGTGGCCTATGGCACAGCTTTGTTTAGTGATGAGCCTGCGGTCGTGTTGGACAACGCTGCACATTTAGAATCGGTGGTCGTGTCTGCGCACCCTTCACGTTCGGGCCCAACGGGCGATTGATGGAATATAAACCGGGACTACCCGAGCACAATGACAATGTCTCTCATCAACGACCTGGACGAGAGTTCCTTTCGTTAATGCTTGCAGCGGTTGTGCTAGTTTTTTTTGTGGTCTGGCTTACAGGGCTGGCGGTAGATTGGGCTGTAGGGCAAATTGATCCCAAAACTGAACGTGCCTTGCTGACGCAAATAAGCGAATCAATCGAAATAGACCCTGGCAGTCATATAGCTGAGCAAGAGAAGTTGCAAACCTTGCTGGATCCGCTGTTGGCTTGTGTCGATCAACCGTACCAAATACAACTTTTGGTCAAAGAAGACGAAGCGATTAACGCTTTTGCCGTGCCGGGCGGACAGATGTGGGTCACTACCGGGCTACTGCAAAGCGGAATGTCTGAGAATGCTCTGAGCTTTGTTTTAGGCCACGAGTTGGGGCATTTTGCTAACCGCGACCATTTGCGAGGCCTGGGGCGAGGGCTGGTGCTTTGGGTGGTAAGCAATTCGCTGTTTGGCGGTAACTCTGGGATCAATCAGCTATTGAGCCCTTCGTTGTTGCTGGGTCAGGCTCAGCATTCCCAGGCACAAGAGAGTGCCTCTGACGTCGTGGGCCTCAAAGCGTTGAACTGCCGCTATGGCCATGTTGGCGGAGCCACAGAGTTTTTTGAAAAGCTACTTCAGTTCAGTGATGTGGGCAGCCTGCCTGGTCAGCATTATTTTGAATCTCACCCACAGCTGCAGCAACGCATCGACAACCTGAGGCAATTGGCAGCACAAATGGGCATGACAGAATCAGAAGTTTTGGTGATGCCCTGATTTATCGCTGTCTCTACTCTCTTTTGTGACGTGGCCTTGTAGGCATCTCGCTTGCTTGTTAGGTGTGGCCTGTCCAGTTGATCGATATTGCTAATGTCTGCGCGAGTTTGGCACGCCGATGCTATTGGTTCACTGCCAACACAAGGTACAATGACCGTGTGCACTATCCGAGCTAAGGGATAGGCAACTAAATTTTATTGGCTCGCTGCACTTGGCTGCGGCGCGGTAGAAACACGGAGAGAATATGAGCTACAAAGCACCCCTCAAAGACATCGATTGGGCACTCAAACACGTAGTGGGACTGAATCGCGTCAATAGCTTGCCACACTTTGCCGAGGCCACAGATGATCTCGTTGACGCTGTTTTGGAAGAGGCCGCTAAATTTGCTGAAGGTGTGCTGGCGCCCATCAACCATTCAGGTGATCAACAAGGCTGCAGCTGGAAAGATCATGAAGTCACTACGCCGGATGGGTGGGTAGAAGCCTATCAACAATTCCAAGAAGCGGGTTGGATGCAGCTCTCTGCTTCCGCTGAGCACGGTGGCCAAGGTTTGCCTTACCTGATTGGCTCTTGCGTAAATGAACTCTGGAAGTCGGCCAACATGGCCTTTAGCTTGTGTCCTCTACTTAGCCACGGCGCCATTGAAGCAGTGACTGCCCACGGCAGCGATGCGATGAAGGCGAAGTACCTGAACAAGATGATTGATGGCGTTTGGACAGGCACCATGAATTTGACCGAGCCACAGGCCGGCACCGACCTAGCTGCACTGAAGAGCAAAGCTATTCCTGAGGGCGATCACTACCGTGTCAGCGGCCAGAAGATTTTCATCACCTACGGTGAACACGGCATGGCTGAGAACATCATGCATTTGGTGTTGGCACGTTTGCCAGATGCCCCAGCAGGTGTGCGTGGTATTTCTCTATTCTTGGTGCCGAAATTCATGGTCAACGATGACGGCTCGCTTGGTGACCGCAATGACGTGCGCTGCGTATCTATCGAAGAGAAACTTGGTATCCACGGCAGCCCAACCTGCGTCATGAGTTTTGGTGATGAGGGCGGCGCTGTCGGTTATCTGATCGGTGAAGAGAATCAGGGCTTGGCTTGTATGTTCACCATGATGAACGCGGCTCGCCATGCGGTTGGCATGGAAGGGTACGCACTGTCGGAGCGTGCCTACCAACGAGCACTGGCCTTTGCCAATGATCGTGTGCAGGGAAAAGCCATGCTTTCAGGCGCTAGCGGTAAGTCAACTATTGTTGATCATCCCGACGTACGTCGTATGTTGATGGACATGAAATCTCGCACCGAAGCGATGCGCATGTTGGCCTTCGAGGCTGCGGCCTCCTACGATATCGCCGAAGCCACAGATGACGAAGCGCTACGCGCTTTTCATAAGCAGCGTGGTGAGTTGTTAACTCCTCTCGTCAAGGGATGGTGTACGGAGACGGCTCAAAAAATCACTTACTTGGGCATGCAGATTCACGGGGGTATGGGTTTTGTAGAAGAGACTGGTGC
>JAVCKV010146937.1:0-18523 GCA_032274145.1 Herpochondria borealis | reverse complement strand
TAGCTCTGGCATTGCTCCAGTTTCAGAGAGGTCCGCATGCGAGCTTTGTTCAACGTCGCATCTCGTCAACCTTCTCCCTGAGAATTCCTACATACCTGAGGAGTTGACAGAGACAGATGACAAGGTTGGAGCATCAATAGTTGGCGATGCTGTAATTTACGGAGGACCAGGGAGTGGGAAGAGCCACACTGCGTTAGTGTTGGCAGCTACTGCAAGGTTTCAGAGCAACAAATCCACCTTTTATCTGGACTGCAAGCGACTCAAAGAAGGGCGCAGCGTTCGAATGAAAGACATTCTTTCAGAGCTCGATTGTGTGTTTCAAGAGGCGGCATTATGCAGAGGGCCTTCTCTGGTGATCTTGGACGATCTAGATGAGCTAGCGCCAAACCTTGATGAGGACAATGGCGCTGAAGACAGTGCTCAGTCCCATCAAGTCAATCCAGTTGCTGTTGACCAGGCCAAACTCATTGGTGATACTATTGGAAGGCATCTAGAAGTCTGCGCCAACAAGACGCACGTTGACGGAGGGCAGCGAGGGGATGCCACCACTGTCCTGGGGCAGGTGGTGCACGCGTGCCGCCACTGCGCGAACATTATGTGGTTTGTTTTTCGAGATGCTCACCTTGTTTAGTCTAAATAGTCGCCGCTACAAAACCATGTCGGATAACCATTCAATAGATCTCCCACCGGCATGACTTTTTTACCCGGCAACTGTAATTGCAAGAGGTTGATAGCATCCTCTCCACAGGCCACTAAAATGCCTTTATTATCTACCTTTAGCACCGTTCCAGGCGCTTTTTTTAGCGAGGCCGGTGTTACTGACAACAGCTGACTTTCTGCACGGTATATTTTAAATCGATTATCTTTGTGAATAGCATAGGCAATTGGAAATGGCTGGAAGGCGCGAATGTGACGTTCTATCACTTCAGCAGGTAACGACCAATCGATCATTGCTTCCTGCTTGCTCATCTTTGCCGCATAGGTCGCATGGGTTTCATCTTGTGGCTGCGGTTGCAGTGTATGAAGATTATTTAACACCGCCAATAATGCAGGTGGGCCCAGTGCCAACAGCTTGTCATGCAAACTGGCACTAGTCTCTGTAGCATTTATTGCGCAGCGCGTCGTTAGCAACATAGGGCCAGTATCCAAACCGCAATCCATTTGCATAATCGTGATTCCCGTCATCTGATCGCCAGCGATAATGGCACGCTGTATAGGTGCGGCACCTCGCCAACGAGGCAACAGTGAAGCATGTACATTAATGCAACCATACGTTGGCGTATCTAAGATGATCCTTGGTAAGATTAAACCATAGGCAACAACAATTATAATATCTGCGTTCAGACTTTTTAGTTCAATTTGGGACGTCTCGTCTTTTAAAGAAGGGGGCTGGAATATCGGAAGTTGGTGATTTAACGCAAGCTTTTTAACAGCACTTGGTGTGAGCTTTTTACCCCGGCCTGCCGGTCGATCGGGCTGAGTATAGACGCCAATGATTGTAAAACTATTTTGCAGCTCGGCATCAATTAATACTTGTAAGTAATGAGCTGCAAATTTAGGAGTGCCCGCAAAGATTATTCGCAGTTTTTTTGCAGAAGATGTCATTGATGGCTAGGCCTGAGCGCGATGTTGTTTTTCTAGCTTTTTACGTAAATCAGGTGTGAATTAACAAAACTTTATATTTTTTGTTAAATTAATATCTGCTTTAATTAAATTAAAATTTGGTGGAGAACGGGTGAGTTTGCAAATAACGAGTCCATAGAAGACCCTCTAACCTTTCAAAATATGTTCAAAACAATAGAATTGCAATATTCATCGCTGTAAACCTGAAAATTGCCGAAAATTGTCAGCCAACAAGCTTTTATCGGCTCAAATATAGTACCTCTAAATTTATCTAAAATTAACAGTACACCGGCATACAGCTGACCTACATTGTGAAACAGTATGTGGTTATGCAGGTTTGCATGTACTTGCCTATTAGACTCGAAATCAACGATTTTCCATGGGAAGAAAGGTTTGTTACGCACTAACCGCGGGTATGCACATATCGCATGATGCAGAAAACGGGGGACCACTGCAGCTGGTTCATGTTTTAAATGAGTTTGAAGGACAGTATATTTTCACCAACTCTAGGGAACCCAGAGAACGAAATTCGAAAGATTGGAGGCATTGACTGGATCCCGGAAGAGCATAGCGATCTTCAAATGAAGCACCTCGTCTCAGCCCATTGTAGAGCAGAGGGGCATCGAGGAAAAGATACCACGCTTAGTATACCACACGAGTTTTGCAAATGTGATTCAATGTGAACAGATTGTGATGAGTTCGTTCATGCGTGCATTCTCTGTTTGACACCAAAGGGTTATCTGCGAATTCCCCGTCCAATTTCACTAACTTTGCACTGGACAACTCTCAACGAGGTCATACGTTTTGATTTCATATATATGGGCCACGGAATGGATAACCTCCAATTATACTGGTGATAATTAATGGCCTTTCTAGCTATAAATGGTTCATAACATCTGAACGTGCCGACGCACAAAGCACAGCAATGGTACTCTCCTGATGAATACGTACTTTCAAGAATATGAATTATTGGGTAAGTGACCAAGGCGCCCACTTCAAAACTGAAGTTCTACGAATATTGGCTGACTAATGCAGATTTAAGCATACGTTTTCTATAGCCTATTATCCATGGGTTAATGGAACAGCAGAGTCAGCGATGCGAACAGTTCTGGCAGCAATGAGGGCCCTTCTTTCCGAGCGTCATCTACCTCCTCAGGATTGGCCTCTTTTCGTTGGTATGGCAACGACTGCGTTCAATGAATCTCCACTGCCTAGACTAGTTAAGCACGTAAACGGCACTTTTAGGATGCTATTGGAGGTTTTTAAAGGGGGTTTAACCTGCAAGGTCATTGCTCTTGTAGATGGACTCACACGAGAAACTTTCCCGATGTCAAATAAATCGACTTGACAATAGCCACTCAGCTCATGTCAATTAATAATTTACAAGGACAGCTCGACGGGACCTACAAAGATGTAATTGAAAAGGTCCAGAAGAATAGAATAAAGCACATCAAGCTACACAACGAAAAGTCAAATATAATCACACCGAATTTCATTGTCGGGGATTAGTAATCCCCGACAATGAAATTCGGTGTCTTATTGCGGAAAGCACAGGACATGGGTCACAAATTATCGTTTCGGTGGATTGGGCCTCGGAAAATCACGAAAGTTTATCGTGACCTAGTGTAAGACGAAGCAATACTGGATGGAAGAAAAATGGATCTTGTTCATGCAGCACGATCATTGTTGTACAGAGGGTGGATGGGTGGAACCATTGTGTCTAAAAAAAAACACAGTGATGTAAAAAATGAAATAATTGAAGAGATTAATGATATCACGGACGCTTCCGATGGTATTTTCGTTCATATTCAGTGGGAATAACTACCAGAAGCCTGTGATTGGACATGGAATAACATCCAGGATCTTTACCACCACGCACCAGAAAGCGTTCTGTAATTCTTAAGATCCAATAAAAAGAAAAAAATTGCTAGAAAAGCACGGAAACCTCTCAATCCAAGTTCAAGAATTTGGGACAGTCAGCCTGCATTGAAAGCTCTTCACACCGTTTGATCATGGGGCACTACAAGCGGATGCCACTTCGGGTGGACTGTTTAGAACCACGTATATGAAAATACTTTGCGGAGCATATATCATTATTATGTCGCGCATTTACGTAATACAATTATGTACAAAATATCTCGTATGATCAAATTGGGTGACATGATATGATTTCTATTTTTCTTTATCGTACAATAATATGAATAGTATGGACTCAACTGTGTTATATTTGTGTGATTTTCGCGATGTTTTTAATTCTCACGGTGTTCATCAAAATAGGATGAAAGTTATCATCACACATATGATGTCCTACGTTTGTACCATGTTCGCCATGATTACGATTATCACTGCGATCCTTATAATGAGATCATGAATATCACCACCTACCTATGATACACTTCGTAACAACTTTTGGAGTGGTAGATTCCATGTTCGCAGTCAGATGACCATTAAGTTGCATATATGTCGGCATATCCAGTTCGGCAGTAGTAAAGTAAAGATCAAGCAGGTATGACATTTTAGTTTGCCGTACGGGCTAAACGATTTTTTGACAACAGACGAAAATCGGGGAATCGAGGCATTTCCACAAAACGTCGCCATGTCGTTTTATAACCAAGCCTTAAGCGGACTGCGATTTCCGTGCCCATACCGTCCCTCCATAAGTCCTATGGGTCCGGTAGGAGGCAAATAGTTCACTCATCCACCATCGCCCCTGCTAGACGTGCAGCACGCAGCCTCCCTCCTTCACTTTTTCATATTCTCCGAAATGCTAGGCACGCAATCCCGCCATCTCCTTGAAATTTACTGGAACGACTTCTTAAGGCCAGTGCTGTCTGTCTCAGTCTCTCTGTGTCCACCGCTGCTTCCAGCATCATGTCGACCGGAATGCCAAACAAACAACCTCGACCCACAACCACACGTCGCAACTTCACACCACGTCACACCCAAACCACGCCTTCCCCCACACCATCCACAACCCGCATGGAGCGGCGAGCACGATCCTTGCGACTCAGTAGACATAGTCTGCAAGTCCTGAGCACGGGTTTGCTGCGCGCTACCGGGCTATACCGCAACACCGTGCTCGACTTCGACTTCGAAACGCTGTTCCCGCTCGACCACGGCGCCTTCGGACGGATCCACACCACGGCCCGAAGCGGCACGCCGCTCGCCGGTCTCGCACCCGGGATGCTCTGCGTCACGCGCCTCGACCTGCGGCACTGTACACGAGCGCACATCGACGCATTGCACAACACATTCGGACTGCAACGAGCCGTGCGAGCACATGAGCATGTCATGCCGCTGTACGCGGTCGTGCAGCGCTGCGAAGACGTGCTGATTGTCGAGCGGTCGGCGGTCGGCGGTAGCCTGGCTGCGTTTCTCCTCGCACGCGCGCGCGCATCACGAAATTCCGCGACAGCAGCGACGCCGCGAGGTGGGCTGAGACGGGGCACTTCGTCGATACTCTACGCGCGGTTCGTGCTGCGCGTCGTCGGGCAGACCGCGGCCGCACTCGCATACATGCATTCAGTGGGGGTTGCACACGGAGCGATCTCGCCGCACACGGTGTATCTGCGGGACGAGGTGTTGCGAGGAGATGGAAAAGGTCGGGATCGCGAGGAAGAAGAGCCGAGCCCGAACAAGTGCCACGTGCTGGTAGGCGGGTTCGAGCACGCGACACAGTTCGAAGCAACGGATCTGTCAGCGCGGTCGGGTTCGCCGAGTCGGGACAGGGAAGGAAGAAGCAGTCCATGCGGGGCCTTACCGTCGGCCCGTCGGATTTCATACGTGGCTGCAGAGACGTTTGGGCCGCACGCACCGGCGGCGGCAGACGTGTTCGCTCTCGGGGTGACGGCGTTCGAGCTCGTGGAGGGCCGGGCTGCGTGGCCCGTGCGCAGGGACTTGACCGGACGTGGCGCGGACACGCACTTCAGGAGAAAGTTGATGCAGGTGGCCCGGTTCGATAAGCGCAAGTGGGCGGAGGTGGGATGGCTGTTTCTGGACGTTGTGCGACAGTGTGTGTGTAGCACGCCCGAGGAAAGACCGGGCGCGAGGCAGGTTGCAGATTTTGTGGTTGGGATTGCGCACGCTTTGGAGACGCAGGGACCACCGACCATCGTGATGGAGATGGGGGAGATGGAGATGTAAACGTGAAAAGGGATGGCGTGGTTCAATGATGGGTATCCCGTGCATTATTTTGGTAACTGTGCTTGCTTTAGGTTGCATGTGTAGATTCGTGCAGTTTCCTTGAGGGCTGGACTCCGTGCCTCTTGAACTCTGCAGGATAACTCTGTCTTTTGTTCTGAATAGTTTTGTTCGTGGAGCAGGGTGATCAGCCCTTGCCCTGTGGTAAAAAAAAAGCAGTTCATGCTAATGGTCTAATTCGATATCACGGTTGCGGGTTTTCTCTATACTGTATTGTAGGCTGTGTGCGTCGTAAACCTGCCTCAAGGTTATTATTTTGTACCACTTCGATTACTTCGGCCGCACCTCCGCTCCTAGTTCTCCAATTACTATTGTTTTGTCCAAATGAAATGTAATCGTCCCCTTCGCTAGTCGCTCAAATCTTGTGATGATCTGCCTGGAGACCAGGAAGCTTCAAGGAATATCGTTCACGTTCGCGGGCTCTTTCCTCTCTTTACTAAACACCCAATCACAACCCAGTATCTCTTCTTCTCACTACAGCTGCGTTGAATTGTTAATCTGCAAGGTGCAGCTCTCGGATATACTTTAAATATCGACTCCCCCGCATGTTCCGCTATCTTATAAGAAAGTACGTCAAGCTACTTTTCAGACCGCAACCGGCACCGAACCGCTCCGAACATAAGCTCAGTTAAGACCTCGGTCTCGGAGTCAAGCTTGTCGTCGTCGTCTTCGTCGTCCTCACTTTCGCCTCTCTCTCGCCGTCACCGTCACCACTACCGCCTTCATCTTCATCTTTATGAGTATCTTCAACTCTTTCTTCTCCTCACTTTTATCTGTCCCGTCGATAACTTCCGCACCACTAAACCACGCTTTGTGGTCATCACCTTCCTATTCTTTCTCACCGTGACCATAACCGTCGTCGCTCTCCTCCTCTTCATCCTCTTCTTCCCCCGTGTTCTCGCTTTCCTTCACCGCCTCGATCTTGCCCTCCTCATCCGTCTCTTCGACGAACTCACCGTCGACGTTACCGTCCGGCACGATCATCCAGCCTGAACCGAGCCCATCGAGTCGTCGCACGCCATCAACCACCATCCATACTTCCTGGCTATTCACAGCGTGTGTCCGTCCTCTCTCCGCACCCTCCACCTCACCTCCATTTTCTTCGTTCGTACTTGGAAACACGCGCCCTGTCTCCTTCTCGCGCACGACAATGCGCCGAGTCTCCAGCACGCGCCCCGTCCACGCGCCCAGAAACAGCTCCGCAGGGTCTACATCCATTTCTCCGGCACGTGAGCGTGTCCGGTGTTCAGTCTCGATCGTCGTCAATTGATTCGTTTGAGAAGCGCGGTTTGAGACGCGTCATTCATGCCCGCATCGCCCCGTCTATTAACCTCTTCCTTTTCGATGCGCTGTTTCGCCCGGGTGCGGGCGCGGGCGCGGCGTTGTGCACGGAACTTGCGAAGCGTTTTTGGAGGCATCAGAACTGTGATGGTGATGTGTTTGGATTCTGCCTGTGCGTACGTCTCTTTTCGATTCTTTGTCCTCGCCTTCCTTGCTCTGCTTGTCTCACTCTCAGTACAGTCCTCCTGTTTCCTCTCGATCTTGCTGCTCACTCTCTCAGATATGTCCTTTGAACCCTTTCTTGCAATAAATTAAAAAAGTAGTTCTTGCAATGCTCCGGCTCGTTGAGAAACGGTTGTAAAGGAAGAACAGTTTCGACAAGAAATGAACATGGGAAGAAATGAAATGCCAGAGGTATGGAAGGCATTTTAAATTTGATCCAAAAATAGCGACGTAAATACAGGTACTGCAGAATGTTAAACGGCTGCAACGGCTGGCAAAAAACGTTTGGGCAAGTCATATTCAAAAGAATCGCCTGGCACTCTGCTGAATCGAAGTCGTGGTGCTTCGTGTTGTGTCCTGCCGTCGATGGTGGTGCCCATAACGCGCGCACTCAACTGTTTTAGACGAATACGTCGTGTTCGGTCTTTACAAAGATATTGTGTTGAAAAGTTTTCCAAGTGGCCAAACGGATGACCGGCTGTCCTTTGATGTTTTCGGGTTGTTGCTGCCCGTCGAAGTTGAGGGTCTGGCATACTCTGGTATCATAGTTTTCTTTTTTCTTTTGCCATCATAATTTTAATCATATCGTTTAATCAAATTTGAATTTGAATTGTTGGGAAACACAGAATATGACCAAGAAACAACCAGAAGCGCATAGGGTAAAGTAGTTAAGTTTTGTACATTAATGTCCATTATTTTCCTTTTACCAAACGGTTTGTTTTACTTTAGGGCCATTTTGCGAGTTTGGGGGTGACAGCTTGCAAATTGAGACCTCTCTTGGGGGTAGCCAAAGTTTTTGTGGGCCAGATAGGGGGTGACAAAAGTTTTTCTGGAGCAACCTGGGCGTGCTTTTCGAAAGTCATCCTCTCATTTAAAGACCTCATGAAGAAGTCATCCTCTCCAAGGACAAAATCACCCCAACTTACTCCACTAAATAAAACTCTTACATATCCACTTGTAACAAGTCGTTTCCTTCCATGTACGACACCGTCACATTTTCTCAATTCGCCTGGAAATCACCTCAGCATTACTTACGCCTTTGATAAACCCTTTAATATCCCCCTAACCAACCCATAAATAAACAATTTCCCGTTCTTTCATACAACACGTAGAGTGATTGTCGTTTGATGGCGAGGAAGGCGCTGATGATAATATGTGAGTGCGAGTGTGTATGAGATTCACTCTCTTTCATTCGTCCAACCTCTTATAAGAAAGTCATGGAGAATAGTGACCTGTTGTTCTAGTCTATCAAGGGCGTACGCTGCGCTCCGATAAACCTATGTTATAATTTGTGAATCTCAGATGCATTCCATCATGAACCAGTACAGTTATATCCTACACATAATGACACTAAGTAACCCAAATCAACTCCAATTAATGTACCAGTACCCTTAAAACCCTATTTGGGAACATCGTGTGATTGGCACTCCGGTTTGAATTTTGAGGGATAGTATCACCCCCTGTTGAGTTTAGAAAATATTTGCAACCCCTGATTAAAGGAAAGGGTTGGGTGCCAACCCCCGAGAGGTCTAATTCTGCAAGCGGTCGCCCCAAAATAACTACATTCAGCCTCTACTTGATTGGAACTTTAGGAGGCAAGTTGATACAGGATGTTTAAAAAACCTGAAGCGATAGGAAATGTGCTGGCATCATCAAAATGATACTTTAAATAAATCGAAACCAACAATGTACCATCGCACCGTTCTTTATTGTACTACAAAATCAAACAATTCGTTTCATGGGCTTTATGTACAGCCCCGTTGCGCGTTAATCCGCCTAGGACGCCTTTGCGTGGCGTCGACACCGAGGAATTTTATCCGTTATCCTCGATGCGGGCTTTGATTTTCTGATAGTCCACGTAGATCCTCCTGCGTGGCGCTCTTCTGGTCCAAGGGCGTTACCTTTTGCCGAACAGCAGAATAAATACAAATACATGTTTTGGAACTGGTAGGCGAACTTCTTTGACAGTTTAACATGAAGAAAGACGCAGATGAGCATGATTTTCAGTAGATCAATAAGACTAACCGTTCTCTTTCTTGATACAAATTGGCTTTGGAACGTCAGTCAGCTCACAGCAAAGCTTCAACCCATTGTTCAGAATCATCGTTCTGGGATCAAAAGGTCTCCCGTTGCGGTACTTGGTGAACACTAGAGCACATCAAAGACTACATTTAGGAGCGGGGAATTACATACTGTTTACATTCTTAAGTTTTGTTTTTACGCTGATAATGTTGATCATCAAACATTCTTATTTTTTAACATTGTCCTTCATCATTGCTTTGGATAGTAGTATACTGAGATAATGTTAATAAAATTAATCCGGCATCTGGGTGTACACGTAATTATTTATCTACGTTTTAAATAAACCACTACAAACGATTTACATCAACAGTATGTTTTTAGAAATGAATCATGCATGTTTAGAACTGATTTTCAAATGCCTCCCTTTACTTAGTACGCAAATTGCGAGAAATAATATGATAACACTGAGGAAGGCAGAGCTCTGTAGAAAATACTTTAATGTTAATTAAAATAGTTTCGCCAGAGCGCTTTATTTATGCATCGTTCTCATTGCTTAAAGAATATAACAGCTGAATAAAGCCCTTCAATTCTATCAATTATTAGATGTTTTCTTAGAATTTACGCTTTAAGCTTTCAATTTTTTTGTGGTACAAAAACGGTTTTTCATTCATAATTTTTCAATAATTCAAAGTTAAACCATAAAAAGAAGCATCCCTTCTTATTCTTCAACATCGTTGCCTTGTAAAAATATTGAATATAATATATGATCCTTAGATTAGTTTATTTTAATTTACTTGAATATAGTAAATCATTCTCAATAATTATATACCAAAAGAAATAAGTACCGAACAATCAGAACGGTTCGTTCTGTGTTTTCAATAAATTGAGGATTTAGGTACCGAGAAAAAATGGTTTTAGAAGAAGGGATATATTAGGTCGTATTTCACTTCCGTCGATCCAAGCACTGTATAACCTCTAGTAAAATAACCCATTATGCATTTTTCTCATTAGCCAAGGCATTCAGAACACGAGGAAAAATATGATTTTTTTGTGTTTTTCAAGGAAGTTATTTAAGTTGTTTTTGTCAATCTTTCAAACTCTTATTGCTTATTTATACTGTAAGACAAAGTAGTTTCTACACGAGAAATTTTCACCTGCTGGAAGATGAAGCGTTTTAATTTTTAATTAAAGAAGCTTCTATCTTCACAAAAACTATGGTTTGAAGTACTACAAAAATTTGCAGAAAAACAATCATTCTGAATAGTTGAAATTTTCTGAACTCTAAACAATGCCCCTCCCTCGATTCCAGGTATCTAATTTTTGGTTTATCAAATCAAGTAGTATATACAAAAACTTCTAGGTACTTTTATTGGGGCGCGGAGTATATTGCCGAAATTGGGAAGGATGTTTTACATTATTTTAATAAAAAGGTAATATCCTATATATAATTAAAAGTTTGAAATATCAACCTCATTTATACAATTCAGCTGTTATAAGAATTGAAAAAGATTTGCAAACAAAGATAAAATAAAATCGTTTATCTTTATATAAAATAATGAAAATAATTTTTCATAGTTTTGAGATAAAGATCTTTGTATTTCACAATACTATGTGTAACAAAATGATCAAATATCATAATTGATAAATAGTATTTATCAATTAAGGTATTTTTGAAACATAAATACAATTTTGGATTAGGATATTTTACAAAGCCAATTACTTAGATTAAAGGAATAGAATGGGAACTAAATTCCCCTTCTATTCATTGAATATCACAAGTCTTGTTAAATAAGTTTGCCTTCTAGTAACATTTTAAATGCTTAAAAGATGAAGTACTTCTTTACATAAACAATCAAGAAGTTTCGGTATTTTCGAAACAAAAATCTGCTTAAAAATGAGAAATTTCAAACTGGCATTGACATTATTTTAATTCTAAAAGTTTTCAAGTTGATTTATTTTGAGAAGTTGTAGATTGGAAACGGTTTTAGACAATTAAAAAAATGGTCTGATTTTAGCGAAAAATCAGAAAAATGGGAGGTGTATGAATTTGCGAGAAAAATGATGTTTTTAGAGCCACGAAGTCCGGTCAATTCAAACAAAATTTAATATTCTACAATACCAACCAGAAATGCATTGGTGACATAAAACCCAGTGATGGCCCGTTCGAAGCGCGAGATTGGAGGAAACAAAAATGGCCTAAAGAGAAAACTAGACGCCCGCCACCAATGCATGTCACACACAATGGCTGGCCAGCAGGGATGCCCCTTCCGCTGTCAAATACTAGTGTCTAGACGCCCAATATCCTCATACGAGGACAAAATGTAATTTAGTGCAATACCGCCAAATTTAATGAAAATTAAAACGTTCTTTATGTCATATATTTTTAGGATAGTGCACAATCTAATCTCCAGTTTCAATAATCTCAACATCAACAACGCCGAAACCACTGGCAGGAATGTCCACCATCGTCAACTACGAAAGCCGAAAAATCCCGACATGGTCATCTCTACTGACAAGCGTACAGAGCGTGGTACGGACGTTCAGACGCGGGCACGACTACTTACAAGTGAAAGTGAGTGCCGCAGGCTGTATGGGGCGAATTGGAAAACTCAGGTGGTGATCGGAATCGTTCTCAATGCCGACACGGTGGAGAAGAATGGCCGAAGGCAACGCTTTTTCACCTCAGATTGGAGTATCGTCGAGCGTGTGAAGCGTGTCAGGTTACAAATATCCTCACTGAAGCTTGTTGAGCCGTCTACGGACGCCATAGAAAGTTATGCGAGTGCTGGTGCAGGTTTACCGCATTTAAACACAAACGAGCCTCAAAACAGCCCAGAATTCCAGTATGTCACAGAAAACACGAATCATAACGCTGGTTTTAGTACGAGGTTTGTGACAAATGAGGAAAGCAATTCCGACCCCGAAATGTCAACTAGAAATAAGACGTGGACCGCTGCAACTGTCACAATTCCAGTAAACGGCTCAGTGCCAAAACATGCATGGAAGATGATTGGACCTACTGGTGAGAACGTCACGTTTGGTCACGGCCCGAAAGAAATGACGCCATACGACTTTTTCATGTGTTCATTCCCGCAGGCGCACTTACTGAAAGTTGTCAATGCCACTACCGTCAGGCTTGAAGCCAGGGAATTGCAAGGTACGTCAGTTGGGGAAATCCTTCGATTCTTTGGGATTATGGTACTTCTGACCAGAATTAAATTCAGCGAGCGCAGGTCGCTATGGTCGAAGGAGAGCGCAAGTTCGTACTTACCCTCTACAAATATTGGAAAATCATGTCTAAGCACCGGTTTGAGATGCTAGTTGACAATATTTCATTCTCTGGCTGCACTGGTTCTTCCGAATCTGACAGGTGGCCAGAGGTCAGCGGTTTCATCGATGCTTTTAACGAGCATCGCCAGTCCAACTTTCATCCTGCAGACTCAATCTGCGTGGATGAAAGCATTTCTCGTTGGTATGGGCTTGGTGGAGACTGGATAGACATTGGCCTTCCACACTATGTCTCTCTCGACCGTAAGCCAGAGGCGGGTTGTGAGATCAAATCAGCATGCTGTGGTGAGTCAGGTGTCATGTTACGTCTCGAACTGACGAAGTCCGCAGAAGAAACAGCTGCAAGAGGTTTTGAAGAAACAAGTGGTCATGGAACTGCAACTACCTTACGCCTGACCGAGCCATGGTTTCATTCCAACAGACTCGTCTGTGGCGATTCGTTCTTTGCATCTGTTGCAACTGCCGAAGCCCTGTTCACGAACGGCCTGCGGTTCACCGGTGTTGTCAAAACTGCAACTGTTGACTTCCCAATGAGCCATCTTTCAACTGTTGTCATGCGCGGAAGAGGTCAGCATAAGACGATGACAACATTCAACACATCTGACAATATGCAGCTCATGGCCGTTCTGTGGGTCGACAGAGACAGGAGGTATTTCATCTCATCGTCAGGAACAGATCAACCAGCCGAAGATGTTGTCAGAAGCAGATGGAGGATGGTTGAGGGTCATGCTTCCAATGTTGAAACTGTAACCCCAATCCCAAAAGTTTGCAAAAGGTACTACGATGTCTGCTCGAAGGTTGACAGACACAACCGATGTCGTCAGCAGGACCTTAATCTTGAGAAAAAAATTCAAAACAAAGAAGTGGTCCACAAGAGTCAACACATCCATTCTTTCAATCTTCTTTGTTGACGCCTGGCTACTTTACAAGGGTTTATCTGGTCTTCGTCAATGTTGTTCCCCCTGGCATTTTTATTGTCAACTCGCTGATGGCCTCATTGACAACAACCATGAAGGAATGAGCCTCAGGTCCCGTGAGCCTCATCAGGTTGCCAATGAAATCGGTCAACAGCCTGGAAAGAGACTTTATTCAGGTATTGGGACTCACCTTGTTCCGACAACAAGAAAGCGCATGAAACCCGATTACCCGATTCTCAATCTCTCCATCAAGGGCGCTGCAGAATCTGTGAACCGAGCCACAAGAGCAAATTCATGTGCTCTACTTGCCATACCGACGCTGGAATAGAGGTTAACGCACCTGATTAAAATGTGTGTGGAGCATCCAGCAAGATTCGAACCATAGACCAGTTTGTCCTCATATGAGGACAAACCTTGTCTCATATGAGGACAAATCGTGGGCGTCTAGACACTAGTGATATTCTCTGGAGTAGTGTAGCAGATAAAAATAAAATATTGAGAGCTAATAAAGGATGATGGAGGAGTCGCTATGGTAGGGGTGTACGTCCTGTGGGAGAGCTCGGACGTGACCGTAGGAAAGGGGCGGTAGAAATGGGACGGAGGGCGAAGGCGTACAAAACGGGCGCTAAAAAGAGACGCGAGACTGGTAGGAAATATAAGGGACGGGGCGCGAACGACGGTGGCCAGGGAGTAAGGTAGAGAACACGACGGGGTCTAAGATGAACGACTGAAGTCGCAAGTGCACAATTACTGCATGATCTCGGACGTGAATGGAGGGGGTTAGAACGGACACACGGCGCTACAGCATGCGGAAAGAATATGGGAATGTAAATTACTGATTATTGTCCGCTTCCGTTGAGAGAAAGAAGAGCGGCTTATATAGAAAAAGAAGTAAACTATAAGTTCCTTGGAGCAGTTTACTAAGAGAAAACTATAGGGCTAATGTATGTTGGCAATGTACAACCATATATTATACTAAAATAATATGAGTTAATCTGAAAGAACACATTTTATTACAGTGCTGGCGTGTGAAATATATAAGAGCCAGTGAGAGGAATTTTACTGAGTCAGGACGTGGCAAGTGCGCACTCTATTGCGTATTTCTCCTTAGTAAATCCTGCTTTTTACTCCATCCTTCACCTTTCCCCCAAACTGCCCCCATTTCCAATGATATCAGACCGCCACTTGCTTTTTTTCTTGACAGATAGTTCCCTTCGTCAAGGGTGCGTCACTGCGCGTTTACAAGCTACGCCGCTACAGCCCGGTAGGCCCGCCCATACGCCTTTTTAGTGATGCTACGACAACCAAAGTTGAAAACCCTGAGGACACCGCGAGGAGATATTCTGTAGCACTGGCCGATAATTTTTTGAGTTAACTACCTGTAAAGCCCACCGTACTACACTTTTATCTATACCTAGAACGAGTTATATCCAAGAAAGCTTTCAAGAATCTGTGGGTGTACTCGTTCTAATCGGAAAGAGACATCTCATGCGCACTTGAAAATCTTCAGGCACTATAATTTTCTAGCACTAGAACTCAGTCGTCAAAGAAATTGAATGAGAGCACGCTACAGACCCGATATCCGAGAAAAAAGAGCTAGTTCTATCTCATCCGCACGAGAAAAAAGCGTTGGAATGTCCTCCCAGGTTGGAATATCGGACCTTCAAGGCCAAACCTTTGTTATGGTTGCTGCTGGAACCATGCACATTCTGTATGCACCGGCTGGAGGTGACACCGGAGGAACAGAACTCATCGAGTTACTCCAGATATCACCTCCGCTAATAGTTACAACTGAGGAGTATCTTTTCGTGTGATGCAGGCTCCTCCTGCAGCACATTGTGGAATTCATCGAGAAAACGTCTGCCAAGACCGCCGAGACTCTGAAAGAGTTGTCTGTCCTGTGAAAAATGATTGAGACACTCAAGGACGTGAAGTAAAGTTTCTAAGGTGTGAGGGAAGGTCTTGGACCCTTGCAAGCCCAAGTCCATTCCATGAAGAATAAGGAAATGGAATACCAAGAATCACATTGTCGTGCAAACCCTTGCTGCTAAGAGCATGGGAGCGCGGAACAAAAACCACACATCGAAGGGGCGACGTACCACACCTAGGTGCAGAAGAGGGGTTTGAAGCCTCCTTTCCAGGCGGCTCAGGTTAGAGGTAGATTAGCGCGTAAGCGCAGTCCCAGAACGGCTAGCCGTTCAGGCAGTGGAAACACGGTAGATTAGTGGGGTAACAAGCAGAGAATTGCGGTGAAGAGCAAAGGTCGGTGCGATGGCATACCACGGCCGATTATGGCCATAACACTAGCCGGTTGGGTGATACAAAGGTAAGTCTTGAAAAGTGGCTCGTCGAGAAGGAATAGAACAGAAAGAATGCAGAGTTACCGTCCCCGAGGGCTATCTTGTAGGACCTAGTCAGGCTGGGTTAACCAAACAAACGCTATGCCGCGGTATGCTACGATATTCTTGGGTTACAATCTGATAAAGGCTGGGAAGCGGGTAACGAAGCGCGGAGCAGAGGAAACTTGCTCACAGAAGAGCTCGTTTGCTTGAGGACGCCTGGGCGGAGATATCAGACGCTGTAGTTTGAAGCCAAAACTGACTTAAGTTTAGAAATAAAGGGCTACCTTGCAGTTGCCCGCTTAAGTACCAAATGGGGCCACTAGTCGGCCCCTCAGGTACGATATTACTAAGGCGCCGAAGCGCTGATCTGCAACTGACCTATGGGTGTGCAATTAACCACGGACGGCAAGGTCCGGGTTTAAAGCACGCCCCAAAGGCGGGATCCAAACGATATCGTCTACCATGACGCGGGAACTTCTAGAACCCCGTAAGGCGCTGGGGCGCGAGCTCGATGTAGATTCCAATGGCGCCGAGGGGCGGTCTTGGCCCCCGACTCCACAGATTGGCGGGCCTCTGGTCCTTCGTCTCCTTGGAGCTGTAAGACGTGTATCCCCTGCGCAATGTGCGAGACACGAGGGGACGGACTGTAAAGCCAAGCTCGGGCGCCGTGGCGCGTTTCACTGTACATCCCCGTTCAGTGCCCAAAATAAATGGGCGTGAGGAACGTACATCGAGGTGCGATTTGGGAAACCCAAATTGACGCTGTGTGCCCGAAGTAAGCCAGAAAGACAGAAGTCTTCATGCAAGTATGTGCTTCCTCGGATCCTGTACGTACTCACTCCGTACTGTACATGTATTTAGACAGAGTGGCACGGCGCGGATTTGTGTACATTGCCCAGCACATCGTGCGCGTCTTACCTACGTATAACGCATTCCTTACCCCGGCGATGAACTGTACATGACCGCACAGTTCGGAGCTGGCGTAGAAATCTGTGTCGAATTCAGCCATGCGGGACGTGGCTTTTCGTGCATCGAGATGCTGGTAGGGGGTAGAATCTTAGCGCATTTTCGCGAGTTACAAGACGGTCTCCTACTATCGGATGATCACGCTCATATCGTTGTTTTGACCACACACATAAATACACCTAATGGAAGGTCGAGGAACATGATAAAATCCCCAAAATGATCACTACAGCACCTACACGCACCAGGACGTTGCGTCCGAATAATTGCGGGCGTGCAAATTTCTTATACGCTCTGGAAAAGTTCACGGAAGATTTACGGCTACAAAGAGATGAGGTTAAGTCTACCCGTGAACAGCCTATGTACTTTTGGCACGGATCGCTGGAAACTTCATAGTTACTTCGTAGTAGTGATGCGGCACTTGATCCCGCTCACATTTTGGGTCCGTACGAATTTCCCATGACGGATGAAAGACTTATCAAGAGCTTTCGTGGTTGAAATTTCTCGCACCTCCGCTCCAGTCCATCATGGGACTGTCTAATCCGTTTTTTACTCTGAGGAAGACAATTATACACCCGTTCACGTATGTGGTTGACTATTGCTATTAAAATCTGATAAATACAACAGAAACCCAGGGGAGTCGCAGCTCAATCAATTGTACCGTTTAAAAAAGAAGTCCCAGACTTTGTATCACTCACTTCTTCAGTTTGACGAGTCCGATCCTTTGTACCTGCTTGAGTTTCTTGGGGTTTTCAAGAAGGCTATTAACGCTATATAAAATTCGGGTGTTTTTTCCTTGCGTGCGATAGAATTCTTCTCGGAGGACAATTCCGGGGACTCGAAAGAATCAAAGATGTCTCCAGGACCCTTGGAACAAAGCGGTTCGTGCACCTGTGCATTGCCCAATGTGGTGCATATGCTCTTCAAGATGAACCTTCAATATTATATTCTAAAGCAGGCGTATGGTGAATGGATTCAAGTTCGTCAGAGCCCGAAGGAGACGGTCGCCAATTTAATCCTTTGTCCGCAAGACATTACTAAGGTTTGCCGCGAGTTTTTTTCTGCCAGCAGAGATAACTAATCCGAAGTTGAGGGGGATGAAGGCATCCATCCGGGAGACCATTTTGACTTGAGTGAATGTACTCCCCGAAACAAAAGGGAACATCGCAAATATTAGTCAGCTCAAGATGAGGGAAGAAATTTCCGGTCTGCCCAGGCCCAAGATCTTTCTTCCGCGTCGACTACGACGTCCAAACAGACTTTCAAGACTTCTGCAAATTCGTCTAAGACGATGCATATTCCTTCGGCGATTGGCCGAAAATAACCCCCTAATACTAACCCCGGCCAGACCCTCGCCTTAAGCGCAGCACGCGCCGTCCACCTAATTTACCGTCCTGATCATCGATGAATTTAAGTATAGAGTAGCTAGGGTCTTAAAAGGGGAGATATGTTTCTCTATAGGCTATTAATCCATTTGTAGTATCCCACACCGCAAGATGGAGTCAAGTTGCGAAAATAGTGCTATTTTAAGCACTGTAGTTAGATGTAAGGTAGCAGGTTATCCCGTAAGAGGTCTAGTGAACTCAAAGAAAATATACATATATCTTTGTGCAACGAGTCATAAGATAAGATAATCTGTCCAAAGATAATCCATGTATGTCTTAT
>JAVCKV010146827.1:0-18524 GCA_032274145.1 Herpochondria borealis | reverse complement strand
TCTTACTTAGGCGGCTGACGGATTCGGTCATTTAGTGCTTTTTGCACCCTTCAGACGGTCAGTTAGTGATTTTTCTCGATTTTATTTCGACACCGCAATGATGATGCAATAAAATACAATACGGCAGTAGACGAAATACTGGAATGCAGTGATCAAAAAGCATACATGTAATGACGAGATTAATGCCTGTACAAGTTCTCCTAATAATACTGGTTATTGTTGTTGTCTCTTTTTCCATCAGCATCAAGTTGAAGAGGATATCGAGCAAGCCCGAGGTTTTCCAAACGAAAACAAACATCATCAAAGCGAGGGCCGCCTCACCAAGTCTCATTAGTTACTACAAGCTGTACAGTGATCGCCCTTACAATCATTCGCTTATACGCGATGCCTACACATGCGTCAACGACCCCGAACGAGTGCCGCTGGAGTTGGAGTTGGACAAAACGACAAATAAGAATACCTACTATTACTGGTCCACACCACTCAACATTATAGTGGTAGGCGATTCGGTGGGTCTTCAGCTGGCGCAGTATTTGCAGATTGCCGGTGGAACCCGGCACGTCAAGTCCCTGTACCAAATGTCCACCCGCTGGGACAAGGATATAGACATGGTGGCCATATCCACCGATATTGTTGGAGGAGGGGTGGTGGCGTATTGGCGTCATAGTGGATGGTTTCCCTTTTGGTCGTCAACGTCGAACCAACAACAAACGCCGTGGAAAGAAAACCCGCACGTCAAAGAGTCGTCGCGAGAGAAATTGGGCAGGCTCAATCAAGAAGTTTTGCGAAAGCGACAACAACTGTCGGGTGGTGGAGAATTTGAATTGGAATTCAATAACGAGTCCGCTGCTGTTTCCGTTTCGGAGGACAACAACAATATTACTAATTATGATACCAGCAACGCCAGGGTCTTTCATGTCGCGATTATCCGAGTATCCCATCCATGGATCGATTTCGAAGATGTGACCGTCCCAAATCTAAACGCTCTACTCCAAGAAGCGTATCGTTGGCTAGGAGTCACGACGGTCATTTTTGTCACAATCCCATACAATAGCAATGTGGTGACCAGAGACGATTGGGACTTGAGAAATGACAAGAACAATCTACTGCGGGCATTCGCTGCCAACTATACAACAACAAGAACAACACCCAACGATACTATTACAAATAATGGCGTTCAAAATGTCTTGGTGGCAGATATTGCTCGCTTCTCGGATGCCGTGATTGAGAGGAACGCTAGGCAGAACCTTTTTGTGAATACATCAAAGCCATACTGGCTCGTGGACTGCCAACAATGCCAACCCGGTTACAATCATATTTTACGGAAAAACCATTCGAGGTCGGTCGCCCATGTTTGCGGTGGAAACGACACCTCCGCCAGTGGCGGTGACGCAGATGCAGATGCTGACAAGTGCTCTTGCAAACCCAATATGATCACCTTTGATGGTATCCATTTGTGTATGAATACGTTCGGCTCGCGGATAAATGCCAATTTCGCGTGTTTGATGGGTTGTATTGATATTGACAAGGAAACGCAGCAAGCCTGTGCCAACGAATGCAATGATTTGTTCATGTCGTTGTTATAAATATACGAAAAGCCAGCCATGAAGAAAAAGGAGAGGACAAGGAGGAGAGGATGACATGAGGACCATGAACACCTCTCACCAGCCACCATGAACCATGCACCCGACCCCAAAGAACAGCATGTGCGTTTACGACTTTCAAAGAAATGCTGCTTCAGCAAGTTTTCTCCAACAAATGATGGACGAAACAACGATTATAATAATAATAGAGATCAGCCAACTGAATAATAACCTATCATCCCTACTACTTACTTTGTGTGCAAGTTATGCCAATAGAAGCAGAACGCCGCCCGCACCAAACAACCCTAGGCGCTAAGCAAGGCCGCCCGGCCGATTCGGGAATCGAGGGGCTAGCTAGCTGCAGCTACGTCCACCAGCTCTTTGCCATGGACTGTTTTCCAGACAATTCCGCCTTGGCTGAAGGTCTTTCCGTGATCAGCCAAGGATGTATCTGAGTCCATGGCGACCTTGCAAGCGGAGCCCAAAACGGATTCCTGCTGGCCAATTGTGAAGTCATGGACCTCCTGGCTGGAACATATACATATGATAATTGGAGTCGAGTCATGTAGCTGGACATGAGTAGGACGTTCCTCGGTGTGCAATGCTGAGCCCTAAAACGAGCAAGGGAAGCCGGGTTGACTCTTATTTCAGCACCTAGCTATTGAGAAGCACCAGAGGATCGCGGGCAAACTCGACCGAGAAGTATCCACCGTAGAGTCTCTTTCTTGTAGTGGAGTTGATGGAATCTGTAGTTGTGGTGCTGTAGTTACACTGAGGAACCGCCCGCCAAACCAGTTGTCCACAACTCCTTCTTCTTGAATGTCAGGTACTACTGTCATTATTTGATAGAAAAGTGAAAAGGTCACGTGACCCTTTGACTTTCAGTCGTCCATGACAGTTGCCGGTCCTTATCTCTCTTCTGCAGCCACAGAAGCGAAGGTTCCTGTTGTGGTTGCTTCCTTCATTCATTGCGCGTCCTCCGCTGGAACGTTGTGGAAGCAGCGGCACAACGTTCCTGTATTCTGAGGCCACGGATCATTGATATTGATCATCACACATCAAAACAAAGGCCGGCAGCTACTCGTACCTGCAACACAGACTATTAAAATGGTATCTCTACTAGAAGAAAACGAGCCACAGGAATGGGCAAGCCCTGACGAAGGTGAAATGGAAATGCAGAGTGGCGGCACCCATGGCACGTGTAGACGTTTAGCGCCAGTCTGGATAGCCATCATCGTCATCCTCGGGTTGGTGGTGGCCATTCCCTTGGCCGCCTTTTATCCACGTCCTAATGAAACTGTTAGTGGTAGCCTGGTGAGCGGTGACACAGAAATCACTCTGCTGAATAGCAACAACAACAACAACAACAGCGGCAGCAGCAACTACTCTCGTTCTCCCAACGTTTCAGCGTTAGAGCCAGTAGATGCCCCATCATCTCAGCAACAGGTCCACCAACAAATCCGAACGCATGTACAAACACAATTGCAGTTGCCGAGCCATACTCTCGAGGTGATTTTGAGCAATGTGTCATCTCCTCAGAGCCGAGCCTTGGACTATTTGGCAAACGACCCTCGTGTGATTCAACAATGGGAAACGATGGCCACCAACAGCAGCCCCACATTTAAAGCGACAAAATCGACGACAACAGCTTATGCCCATGCTTATCCCACCTGGAGGTTGCGACAGAGGTTTGTATTGGCGCTGTTCTACTTTGCCACCGACGGCCCAAATTGGATACCAAAACGGCATTCGATACCGATAACACTACTTATGCAGAATGGTTAAAATCTACGGATTTGAATTACCGTACTGCTCACTTCGGAAAGTGGCACCTCGGTAACACAACTGAATCTAGTCCAGGAAGCAATGGTTTTGACTTCAATGATGGAAGTACGTCTAATGATGATGGAAATAATGGAGGGACCGTACAAGATGACCCAAAAAACATATTTGATCTTACTAACCGCACGATGGAATTTATAGAGACAGCAGTAGCTGACGGGGTTCCAGCACTTATTATAATGTGCCATGAAATAGGCGCAACATCGTGTCTCTCCTCTCCTTCAGTTGTTGATCAGGCGAACATGTGGTAGTGGGTAATATAGTTCGAACTTTCTTTGCAAGAACCAGACTGGGAGAGAGAAATGATGATGGCTGCCCATCCACTTCCAAGGGTAGTAGTGTCTTGTTTGGCCCGAACTTCTCGTGAGTGGGGCGGGCTAAGCCACGAGATGCGCTAACACGACGGTACAAGCGAACTGCAGTAGCGCAGTCGCGAAGGACAGGGCCTTTCACCATCTGTATAAAATGAAGCCCATACGGGCTATGGATAGTTGCCTCAGCAGCGTAGTCTAGTTCCTTTTTTAAAAACAAAGGTGTACAGTATAGTAATGGAATGTGGAATCCAAAGGATATGAAAAACGACAATAGGATACCGTGACAACAACATCCCAACGCAGTCCACCATCATGGCGATGGCGAATCATCAAGTTGTTTGGGTTCAGCTCTACTACTACGATGACGGTGCAGAATGTGCCGAGGTCGGCAAGGCTAAGATTACAGCAAGCAGCGATACTATCGATGATCTCAACAAGGCTGTACACAAAGAGTTCCCAAATGGACTGAAACATACGGACCCTGGGAGTCAGTCTCAAGGTTTACGTACCCTGTTGGCACCAAGGTTCCCATCGGAGCTGCTGTGACTCATCATATTGATGCACGAGAGCTAGTGACCAAGTGTTTTGGTGAGGAGGGAATCACAACTGATTATATTGTGGTAGTAGCACCACCCCCGCCACAGCCAAAATGGTAAGTTACGTTCTTGTTTTTGTATTCATTCTTGTATTCAAATGTGTTGCTTCGAATTCAAAAATGCACTCACCTTTAATTTCAAGTACAGTAGTCAAGAAGACGAACGTTTTGGGTGATGGTGTTTTGGACAAGTTGAGGTCGGCGCTTTTCTATGTCGTTGATGATAGCACCCGAAAGCCAATCGGCACAGGCTTCTTTGTCAGCCCCACTGTTGCCGTCTCCGCGGCACACACATTCACAAGATCAACAAAGGTCGGGGCAAGGAGAATGAATTGGCTACTATTTGCTCGGAAAACCGCAAAAGTGGAAAAACTTGCGCAACTTGAGGGTGCATTCCATCGATTGGGAAAATGATTTTATCATCTTTGGCATTCAGCACGGGGCCACCGAGTACCTGGACCTTGAGCCTGAAAGTCTAAATGTCGGGGACCAGTGCATTCTGGCGGCGTTCCAACTTGGGGTACACCACGGTCATCAATGAACAGAGCTCGGCAAAGAGCCCAGTGTAGGAATTTTTCCTGCTGTAGTTGCGAAAGCACACGACCGTCATTTCGTTTACAGTGCCCCCTCCTTTGCGGGTGATGCTTCTGACGGAGCCATCCTTTTCCGTAATGGGAAAGTTGTTGGAATGCATAGTATGACGGTGAACCAGGCTCATGAGCTGAAACGACTCAAGTCGCTCGATGGGGAGGACTCAACGGCGGGCGAACTCATTTCTCATGTCAATTCAGTGGAGCAATCAGTCGATTCCCTTATTGAGTCGTTGTCAAGTGGTGCCCTTGGTATCTCAATTTCTTCTATAATGGCAGCTATATTATGGTGCCCACCGTAGAACCCACGTAGACGGCATTTTAGCAGTAAAATTACTTACTTTAGAAACTACTCCGCCATGATGACGATGTACGCCAAGAGATTCTGCGCACTTGCTTCGTCTGCTCAAAACTGTTTTGTGGTGTTCTGTGCTCAACCAGAATAGAAAATGTTGAGCAAGTGAGGTTGAGTGGAAGCACATGCATCAAGCGGTTACATCTAATGGGAAGATGCGACCCAAAGTGAGCACATCCCATCAACAATAGTTGTCGTTGGTACGCATAGAACTTGGCAATCCAAAACAGGACCATCTCAGTCCTAGTCTGGTCCTCAGCTGACCTCTAACTAATACTCTATAGGCCAACTGAGGCGCCACCAGATCAATGTACGTACGTACGCACGGATGATTGACATGGTGTGCACTTGTATCTTTCAAAATTGTTTCCTTCTACTACGCGTTCTTCTATGGTCGCTCTCTCGTGTCGAATCATAAGCACTCGCCTGCCGTCGTTCGTCTCCGTCTAATACCCTTCTTACTCCTTGTCCTTTTCCTTTTTCTTTTTGGCCTCTGCTGCTTTCTTTGCATCTGCTTCTGCTTTCGCCTTGGTTTCAATCTTTAATTCCTTTCGAAATTCCTTGACATCCTCCTTGGTTTGTTTGCGTCGCTTCTTGTACCCCAACTTTTCTTCCATCTTCCAATTCAAGTGGTCGTTAATATAATTCACCATGTCGGGATTCAACAATCGTTGCGACCGTGTCTGCGGTAGAGTCGGAGTGCAGTTGCGCATCAATTGCGTCACGCCCTTGTAGGTGGTAATTTCTTCAATTTGGCGAATGAGCGATTCGGTTCCATCTGCGAGGAGCTGTTCGTATCGGACGGGAATCATATCCTTGACCCATTTCCAATCCTTGATGCTGAGGAAATTGTCAATTTTGGCCGACCGCAAGTCCATGATGCTCTTGTAGGGTTTGCCATTTTTGGGTTGAAGTTCATACATTGGTTTGGCCGCCTTGTAATCATGAGGATCGTCCTTGGGGAATCCAAACTTGTTGAGACCTGTTTTCTTGTCAAACATGGCGAGATATTCGGGATCTTCGGCAGATCCTTCGACGCAGGATTCCAATTCATGATAGTTGAAATTCTCATAACAAATGGCTTCCTCCTCCTTGTTTTCAATCGCCAAATCACGCTTTGGACGATACCCCAAGGTCCATTCCTTGGAAAGAAACTTCTTCCAATCTTCTTCTTCGTCTTCTGCTGCTTCTTCATCACCCGCCAAGTACAAGTGATTCGGTGCATGATGCGGTACATGTCGCATGGCTTCCAACCAATAATACGGATCTCGGAATTGCGCAATCACGAGCGTCGTCAAGTGCTCTTGTCCATCATCGCGTTGGAACCAATGTTTCCATCGTTGCAATTCCGACTTGACCTCCACGTTTGGAAAACACTTTTTGAGTTCGGACGTAATCCATCGAGTTCCCGAGTTGCGTTCGCCCAGTACGGAAATGCGATCGACGCGAGCCCACGGATTGCGCACACGGGCTTGTTTGGCTTTCTTGCCCTTGGCGTTTTCAAAGTACACAGCTTCGACGACTTCACCCTTGTGGTTTTTGAATTTGGGTTTTCCACCACCTGAACTACTACTACTGCTAGACTCTTTACTTTCATCCTTTTCAGTCAGAGATTCAGAGGTAAAGAGAACAGCTGCAGCAAGGACCATGAATACGACCAAGAGATACTTGTATCGCGAAGAGGAGCACAAGGAATCAATGAATGATCGACGATCGGTGTTGCGAGACATGGATGCCATGGTGGTATATATGTATGGGGTTGTTGTTGTGCGGGGGGCGGGGGGCGGGGTGATTGATTGAGAGGGGCTCTTGATGTCAGCCAGCAAGTTAGTACAAACGAAAGAGACCGAGCAATGACAATGAGCGCTCCTGTATGTGTGATGCGCCTGAATTTTTGCCTCAACCGACCCATGTGGCTACGACAATCGTAGTATTGATTCTCCGTACAGTACGTGTAAATCATAGGGTGCTTCTACAGAACAGATCGGTAGGTCCGTCAGTCCTGCAACAAATTTGTTAGCTAACAATTTTTAAGAGTTCAAAACTGAGACATGTAGTAGCAGACGGTAGTGGGACTAAACAGCCTAATAGCTTGTTTGCCCTCTCTCCACGGGAGTTGCTCCAGCGACATTATTGATCGCCATTGAGGTGCAGAAAGATCCAAAAGATGGCAACGGAGGTGCAGAATGATTCAAAATAATATGAAATGCAGAAGGCTCGTCTGCAGCAGAGATTTGGAAAGATACGGGAAGACCCAAAAGATCGAGGTGCGGAAAGATCTAGCATGTGACTGGTGCCAGCAACCGATCAACTACACGTAGCTAGTAGACGCATGAGATAGATTGCTATCAAATTATATGCATGTTGCTGATAATGTATAGGTGTATACACATCATTAGTCCGCGCAGCCAGCATTCGTCATGGTGTACTAACGTCACTCGAATGCAAAGGGAAATGGCGTTCCACTTGTTAGAGCTCGAGGGGACTACGAGCAGATCTTCGCGACATTTTGCACGCGAAACATTGCTCTTGGTGTGCTGATGGCGATTTGAAAATGAAACTGGAAGCAAGTTCAAAGTAGTAGTATGCACTACGCGTGATGCAGACAAGGTGCATAGTAGTAGTGTTGCTGTCACAGTAGTACAGTTTGGAGGTATACATCATGACGGGCAACACCCCGACTCTTTTAGTTTTGACGCATGCATCGGGCCGTCTCCTCATGGTTTTGGTAGACATTATATCTCTGAGACAATCAATCGTCGTGCGCGCACTCACTGGACCAAGTAGTGTTGACGTAGACTCATCCACAACGTCATATTATTGAAGCCAATGTTGGCGGGCATCGGGCCCTCACGAGGGTGAGTTCGGTACAGTGGGGACAATGGATGTTGTCATCTCGAACGACTGTGACATAGCCCATTTTCAGAAAATGAGACTGCATACGAATCATATCAGTGGCAAACTTGAAATCGTATTCCCCGTGTTTCGACTTTTGAACAGCCAGACCTTTCAGTTGGGTCCTGTAATGAACTTCCAACAAGATTTGCATGGGTAAAGCCACTCCTCGAGGTGATGGTCTGTGGTACAGTCCAGGCCATGAACTCAAAATCTCCCACTCATATCCTTCCACATCCATCTTAAGCAGATCGACTTGCGCATGATTCAGAGTGGATTGAATGGTTTCCAACGTCAAGAAACGTCCACGGGTGATGTTAACATTCTTGATTCCTATGCAGACGTGGTGAAAATGCAGTCGATCATGTGCTGGTACTTAGAATCGCGCACGCCGTCCACTACAGTCAAACGTGTGTACTTCGCAGGGAGTCTTTTTTAACACATCTAGTTCAAATTCCCATTGATTGTTGCCACCAATCGAGTAGACTACACAGGGTGCTGCTGTTGTCAGAGAACCGCACACAATTTTAGAAGTGTCTGATCCACAGGCGCCCCCCAAACAACCCTTTTGGCAGGTTCCCATTTCTTCAAAGGCAGAAAATCGAACATGATTGTGTTCTCGATCCAACGTTTCGTATACTAGCTTTCGTTCAATCTGTGTTGCACGGTCCAACCAGTCATCCATGAGACGTCCGTATTCTGAGAGGTTCAAGGACAGGGATGAAGCGTACTGATTCTGGGTGCACAGTCGGTGTGGGTCAGCAGGAGCCAGTAATAGCTCCTGTTGTTGTGGTTGAATCATCAGTGACGCTGTAATATCTGAATACGTATGATAGGTCAAGAAGTATTCATTAGCCACTGAGGACGTGAATGCAAACATCCCTGCACATGCAACGACCGTCGCAAGCAGAATAGTTCGCAGACTTGTCGTTCGAGTCATTGTGATGAACAAATGTAGCAGTAGGTGTCAAGTTGTTGGTGAAGACGAGGCTCGTTGAACAGACCAACGACCAATGACAATCAATCTCACATTGTGGACAGGACAGGTGTACTTGTGTGCACTGGGAGGGAGTGATTGTACCTAACATCACTGTAATACCACAAAGCTACGAAGTTGTTACACAGTACAGGCACGATTACGCTACAGTACTACGAATACACAGTACAGTATCATCTTTAGAGGCATAAAAGAATGACCTACCAGGTATTTACTAAAGACTTCTATGTTACCTCCATTCACAGATACCCATCACACGATATTCGACGTCAAGATTGTCCACTGTACATGTAACATCTTTCATCTTTCCCATACCAAGTGTCAAGCCGCACATAGACTACGTGTAGCATTTCAAGAGTAAACATACCACAGCAGCTGAAAACACACAAATAATCCAGCCGATGCATAATCTTGGTTTAGAATCTAGCCCTCAACCGGATATCCCTCCCTGCCAAACGCAGCATAATGGCTCATAACTAGAGGGCTTTCGTGACGACGCTAGTACATTTGTAAAAACATAATAGGTGTCTTTCACGATAGTTACTCTCTCTGACTAGAGAGAGCTCGTAGTCTCGTCTATGCTCTATTCTCTATGCTTCTCTGTCTACTTGCGCGCACTACTGCAACATTTTGAAGGCACTATTTCTAGTTTTACCATGCCTTTCCTTCTCTACCCAGCACAGAACACAGTAGACACTATCAGTACTGTACATGCACACACAAGTGTACAGTGGAAACGCCGAGGGAATGTGGAATGTTCACGTCGTCGTTTTCGGAGTACTTAGTGGAACGCAAATATGATGTGTATCTTTTGCGTTCTAACCTGAGCTCGTTACAGAACCCTTTCATCGGGGGTCAGGTCAATGTAGTCTCTAGCCCATGTGCATACTGTATATCCTGATGCTTGAATCCTATGATATGGGAAGTGGAAAGGATTTGGTTTTGGGGAGTGCTACAAATTAATAATTTGACAGGGTGCTATCTAAGCAACAGGTGCGCTCAACCACAAAAGGACGGGGCCTTGGCAGCATGAAGCTGTTTAGGAAAGGTGTCCAATGATGGGGAGGTCAGCATCGTATCCGAGAGGAACAATCTTCTCGTGGACCATGAGTCCGAGGATACCCATCTGGGCGGCACGTCCGTTGTTGAGCTCGATGGCACGCTTGGAGGTTTGCTCCTCAGGTGTGAAGGTGTCCCATCCGAAGTCAATGTATCCGTTACGGAAGTCACCAATGAATTCATTGCCGGTTCCCTCAACGTCTCTCATGAAGGCGCACTCCAACCAGCCGATGAAGGCAGCGATCTGGATAACTCCAGCGGTAGGGATGGCGTTGTCTCCCTCAATGGCGGCCCATCCGTTTCCGAACGAGTCAAAGGAGTGACCAGAGTAGTCAATGTCACCTGGAAGGTGGATTCCGGCACGGGTGGTGATCTGGCCGAGGAAGGCAAGCTGACAGATACGTCCGTGCTTGATCTCGACGTAACGGAGACGGTCGAAACGAGCCTGGTCGGCACCAGAGAGCATTCCCATGGGATCCCAACATCCAAGAGGAGGCTGAGCACCGAGTTCTTCCTCGAAGGCCTTCAACGAAGTGGAGGCAGACTTCTGGGCAACAGGGGCAAAGGCGGCGGCGCCGGCGAGGAGGGAGGCAAGGACAGTGTACTTCATCTTATTTCTTTCAATGTAATAGTATTGTGACCTTCTTTCTAGATCTTCGAATCTTGCGGAGAACCCAGGTCTCGGGCGACAAATCTCAGGACTTCAACTTCGATGGTAGGATTTACGTAAGCTACGTACGGTTGTATGCCATTGTACAAAAGCTACGTCGAAGAAGCGTAGAGAAAAGATATCGTGACGTCATGAATGATGCGTCAGAGACAAAGAGTAGTGCAGCATTGAAGTGGCAGTAGTACGGATCTACACTTTACACAGTACGTACATGTACTGTAGGTGGCTGACTGACTGGTGGAAATAACGGGCGCACATGTCACATAGGAGTCCGTCCACTGTACGTTCCTGGCGATAAGGAGGTTGGCGATTAAGGATCAGGTTAAAGCAGCAGGGCTAGTCTAGTGGCTAAGAACTGCGAGGTATCCTTCATCTGTGTCTGCCTTTGAGTCTGGTTCAGCGGGGGATACCAGGAGCTGAAGGCCCAAGTTCAACTCTTCCAACTCGCGGCCTGATGGTAGAGCTCTTTTGACCATGACAGGGTTCGCCTTCACCTGGCCGAGCACGTGACTAGAACCTTGAGCATGTAGGATCACCAGTTTCCCTCCTGGACGCAGCAATGACTTTGCTTTTTGCAATGCTGAAACTGGATCTGGTAGATCATGCAGCGCAGAGCAAAAGATCACCCCATCAAAACCATCTGGATCGTCAAACTCCTTCAGAAAGTCACATGCAACAAAGTCAACTCCTCGGTGCTGTGACTTTGCGTTGCGAATCATTTCAGGAGACAGATCGGTGCCTACTATCTGCTTGGGTGCCACACCAGCTTTAGTCAGATAAGGTACAAGTACACCTGGGCCACAGCCGACATCCAAAACTCGTCCATTGGGGCCTGCAGCATCAACAGCATCGACAACAAACGTGCAGGCCTTGTCGACTCGTTTTTCAAGATCCTTGTTCATGTTGAACATCGCTGCTCTGGCGCTCTTTGCATCTGCAGATGCGTCCCACGTGATCTTCTGAAAGAGGTTGTGCATATCGCTGTCATCAAGATTGTGTGCTTTATAGATCTGTTGCAAGTCCTCATTCGTCAGCTCGGCTCTTCGCACTTCTTGAACATTCAGTGACGATCGAGCTAGCTCTGACATTTTTCCAATTCGTGCCTCCCATTGTTGAACCTGTTTGTAGAGTTTGGAAGCGACCTGGAGATGCTCTGGCAGGTCTTGCATGGACTTGTTGATGCGCTCCTCCGTTCCCCTGGCAATGTCGCCTCCGTACGTTTCTAAGAGCTTCTCTTGCACCTTCTTCTTGTCACTCTTTTTCATCTTCTTTCCACCACCCCCCTTCTTCTTCGCGTCACCAAAGCCTCCCCCAGCAAACAGGGAAATGACATCGCGACTCTCATGAAGTGACGGTGCGAAAGCTTGCACAGAAAGCAGGAAAGAGAAGCATACAAGAGACCTTAACATTCTGTCGATAGCTTAACAACAGTGTGGCAGATTTGATGAGATGTTCTGGGTGCAGCTTTCCCTCGTTTCTCGCTACTTATTTCGTCAGCGGGATGTTCGTTGCGCCATCGTCAAGAAGGGTTGGATCTGGAGAATGGCCATCACCTTCGTCTTTGCGTCGTACGGTACTGACGTTGGTGACACCTGCGAACGAACGTACAGTAGACTATCATAAGCATACGTTTTTTCTTTCGACTTTTGACCCCTACGACGTACCCACCGATCGACCGTCGTTGCTGCGTTCGCCTCGTCACTAATTGACATTGCCACGGCATTACGGGCGCGAAAGCCTTTATCGTCATTCGTCTGGATTGGACGTTCTCACCGATCCCTCCGCCTAATTGACAACAGTCAGTTAAGGACATTTGGGGCATTGAACCCAACCTGACGAACTTTCCAGGTGCCGCCTTTGCTCTAGGAGGTTCTGGTGGCGCAGATAGCCCACCCATCTTGGAGCTTCCAAACTTTTTGTCAGTCGAGGAATGCGCACAAATCAAGAAGTGGGAAGTAACTGCCATTGGCTCTGGAGCTGACGAGTGTGACGACTATCTCAACTTCAGGGTCAACCAGGAAGTGAGGGAAGACGGGCCGTCCCAAGAAGGAAAGGCTTTGATTGACGAATGTGATGTCAATTCGTCCTCCTTGTCAGCCAGCAGCTGTGGAGGATTTCGTGTCCGGCTAGACACACCAGTGGTGGACGACATGATCAAGGAACGCATTTTGGATTCGCTCGGTTTCGGAGAGGGGAAGCGAGACTTTGTGTACGAAGAAGGGCTCTGGTGGGTTAGGCCGTCACCTAGAACAGTATGTGTTCGAGCTCAAACCGTGGTGTTCTACAATGTGGGTGATGGTGTACCACCTCATGTTGACGGAAAGGATGCAACTCTCCTTGTTTATTTATTTGATGGTAAGTGCAAAACACGCGGAGCTACTGAACTGCTAGGCTGAGAGAAACATCACGATGCTAATGTTCTCCCACTTGTGCTCGCTCTGGGAGCAGTTCCAGAAGGCGTTGGTGGTCGCACAGTGTTGCCGGAGGATAATTTTGCGCAAACACCGGTACAAGGCACTGCATTGCTCTATCGGAGCATGACGGAACTCCTTCACTACAGCGAGGCCATGCAGCCGGGGCACGAAAAATGATCATGCAGCTACTGCTAGACCTCAACCATGACTTCAAACCTGGTGATCTAGTAACTGACTATCGGAGGGGAACAAGTTATGTCTGGGATGGCACATGATCTTCTTTCATATGAGGGTCTTAAAAGGTGAGAATGTCCACGTCAACGTAGTAACTTCTGTTTAAAAAGTAAAGTTGTACTGTAGCTCAAAATGAGATATCTACCGTAACAATGATAATTCCGGCGTTGACAAGTTGCTGGAGTAGGAGAGAACTTCCAGTAATGCCCTGACACCTCCTCATATCTCCGTTGCTAGTGAAAGATAGCATTCTCACTGGATACTAGCTTCCCGTCGACTTGTGGGCTTGTGGGCTTTTGGAATAATCGGATGCAGACGCATTGCTTGATTCCACATCAGTCTTGAGGTAATTGGCAGCATGGCCACTGCGGGATTGCCAATTTGTTTAGGGGCTGTCCGATAGGACCTGATTCTAGCGAGAGACTCATTTGTGATTTTGTGGAGCAGCTTCTTGGTCGTTTGTGTTTGTGCATCCGAAGTAGCTTAATTTATAGAACTTCTCTGGACAGTAAGTTCTTTCTTACACGCCGCTGCACTAAGCTGGCAAATGTACTGAGCGACGTACTGTAGTCTAGATGTTCGATGTGCCGATACATGAAATGCAATCTGATTTCTGTGCTAACTTACAAAGAGTTACTTACTGAACTATCATAAGTCACCGATCCCAATCATAGTGACAGACCTGATCGTGATAGTTCAGGTTCCTAACATGGCGGAGGTACCAAACGTTCAAATTGCGGTAACTCGTCGTTCACTTGATCGTTCACTTCTCATTTGCGTTCCACTCCGTGCAGATTCGGTATGTTCTGCGATAGTCTGTGGTTGGTTGCAGCATGTCGCGTCTTCTGACCCGAAAGTGTTGAAGACTCGCTATTTGGCAAAAGTTGAGTGAGAGTCAAGTGTCTCAGCATGAAGGAGAACCGATCCAGATCGACGGCCCATTCTCAGTTACCCCCGCACACCTTATTTGCCGCCGACACTCTGTTTACCCGCGTTTCGGCCTTCGCGACATTCTTCGGCAGCTTCACTATCAGTTGCAACTTGGATGATTCTCGCGAGCCCCCTTCAGTTGAAATCCTTAGATGTCATCTCGAGGCAGGGGTGCACCACAAACATGACCACCAACAAAGTCCACCTGCACCATGACGTGTCCATCGGATGCTGGGGACCATTGTGGTTGGATATCCAGAGCTCCGGTTTTCTGACAGCTCAACAATACACCATACCCTGCATGCCCGTGCTGGGACGACATTATTTGACATTTACATCTCTGGTGTTGTCTTGTGGCGCGCCATGATTGCGAAAGACACACTTTCTTACGATCTGCTTTCCAGCCAGCAAGAATTCCACGGAGAACTGTTCTACTATGCGGTGGAATGTACTACTGGAGTACACCAGACTGCACAATTACCGAAGCTGCGATGCTGGCCGCCACCATGTGGTGTTCTGAGGTCAGGGCTGACTCACTCTTCGTAGAGCGGAAAGTCCACACGAGTAAGTGAGAGTCGTTCTTCGGGACGATTCATTCGTACCGTACGGTTTTGCTAAATATCGAGGAGAGCTTCCGCCTCATGAGTGTCGATATTACTGTAGTCTGCTTTGCGAGAAAGCCGGCTTGTTAAAAATGAGGGTAATGGGCGGTTTTGTATCTTCCAATACATCAATCGCTACTGGCCCAAGCAATCAATCGTGTTGGCGCCAACTAATTAGGTTCAAACACATTCCGCAGCTCCAAGTTTCCGTTGAACAGATATCTCGTTTCAAAAAAGCATGCACCAATCGCACCATCTCATTGGTTTTGATAAGGGGCTTAAATCGAAGTCAACAAACGTACGCGTACTCCGAATGATATTTGTAACTCCGAATAGTACAAATGCTCTTCACGTTTTCATGATACTAAATGTTCACTACTTTTCGGCCTTATTTATGGGGAAGGGTCATACAGTGAATGAAATGATATTCTTCTATTGCTCCGAGTGCATTCAAAAACCATGAACCACGTCATGGGTTCACTAATGGTTCACCTTACCGTGTGACATGAGAAACTTCTGTCGAAAAAGCAAGTGATTCCAAGCGCCCAAGAAGCTAGTGGTTGTTACCGTATATATGAGAAGAAGGGACCACATAGATTTTTAGACTGCCGATTTCGGCCATTTGCACCGGCCATCTTGGCTTATTATTGAACTAAAGAAGTACGATAGCTATGTGTGTGTGCAATGAGGTCACCAATATGAAGAGTGGCAATACTCAATTTGGCGGTAAAAGAACGAAAATCAGTTTCTTTGGCGGCCACAAACTACTTATTCAATATTCGTATCTGAAGATAATGCACCCAGTGATCCTGGGTTCATTTTTGCTAAAAAGCGAAAATTGAAGGAAGCGGGGATGTTGCTAGTCAATTGATATTAGCGAACGGACGGTACCCCAACTTCCCGCTAAAATCAGCCACACATCCAACCAAACCTGAACTTTTTCGTTTCTCTCCCCACATTTGCAACCGTTGGTTCATGATGAAGCTTTTGTATTTGGTGTCTCTCCTTTGGTCGGCGACTGTCGTCGCGTCCTCTACCTCGGTACGTTGATAAATAGATAGCATCGAAGGAGGTGCAATGCGACTACCGAACTTCCCCCGCGCATCTCACTATTTCAGTTTTAACTTGTCTTCTCACGATTCTCTTCTTATCATTGGTATGCCATACATAGCTTCGTGGTGTGTCCAACAGTGGCGAGGAACAGGATGCACGTCTATTGCAAGATAACCCTGCGTTCATTGAGCAGAATGGTCGCATCGTCATGCAAGTGGAATCGGTGCCTCTTGTTGCTCCGTGGGTTTTCGAAAGCAGCAGACCAGGGTTTACCGGAAATGGATATTACAGGATGACTGGCAACACAGTTCAAAGCGGTCCGCCCAATGGGAGGTTGATTTTCAATTTGCAAATCAACAACCCTGGAACGGTACGTTCAAAAGTGATGAGAAGCACTCTAAATGTGACACACCTTCCTTTCTTACTATCTCTATCTCATTCCTTCTGCAGTATGAATTCAACATTCATTCGAACAAGGATCATCCCTCTGACCCGTAAGTATCCGGTCGAACGCTGCAGGATCTGATGTGACCCATGTACTAGTACTAATTCTGTTGTTCCTTTCAGCACGTGGTCTAACGACTGTTTCGTCAAACTCGTTGGGGCTGCCGGAGAACGTGGGCAGGATGTAAAAGTCTTCCAATCGGGTTCGAGCTTTACTTGGCGATGGAGTACTCGCTATGAGGTAAGTGTTTGTGTGCTTTCTGCAGCAGGCCTTTTGCGTTCTCTCATATCTCGTTCCGCTGTATTACTTTCCTACTGTAGTTCAGAACCTTGGATCCACACCAACAGGACCCCAAAGTAACCTTCCCCACCGCTGGCAATTATAGGTTTGAAGTATCTGGAAGATCGAAGGGCTTCTATATGGACAGGATCGTCTTCTTTATGTCAAACGGCAACGCTGCTCGGAATTTGAACCTTCCCGAATCTCCTCGAGTTGGAGCCAACAGCCCAACACCTGCTCCTCCAACTAATCCTCCTCCAACTAATCCTCCTCCAACTAATCCTCCTCCAACTAATCCTCCCCCAACAAACCCTCCCCCAACAAACCCTCCTCCAACTAATTCTCCTCCAGCACCTTTCAACGCTGCCGTCACGTCGCTCGCTTTGATCGATGCTACAACGGATAGGGCTATCGTTGGCTATGGCAACTTACCCGCTTCTTCCACGCTGGTTTTGTCTAGCCTACCGACTACACAATTGAACATTCAAGCCATCACTTCAGGTGCGGGTATCGGATCTGTCGTGTTCAACCTCAACGGCGCGACCGCTGTGGAGAATGTTGCTCCTTGGGCCATGAAGCAGGACAACGGTGGTGATTTCCAACCATGGACTCCTGCACCAGGAGAGTATGCGCTGACGGTTACTCCGTACTCTGGATCAGGTGGCTCGGGTACTCCTGGCACTTCCAAGACCATTGCGTTTACTGTGGCCAATGGTCCGAACCCAACACCTGCTCCACCAACACCTGCACCCCCAACGCCAGCTCCACCAACACCTGCACCTCCCACGCCTGCTCCGCCGACTCCGGCTCCTCCAACGCGAGCACCAACATCTGGACCATGGTTTTACATGGAACCAGAATGGTACAATTCCATCCAGGCGGCCTTTACTGATACAGATCATGCACTCAAGAAATGTACTCGACGTCAATTTCCACCACCTTCGTTGAGTATGTGTGGAAATAAAGGCAAGACGTGTTATTGGGGCAATCAAGAGTGCAGTGCATTATTGCTTCATCCACATCATCCCCCTACAAGTACTGTACAGTACAACCACCAAAGCGATTTTAAGGAGGATTAATAAAAAAATTCAACCATGGCGGAACAGAAAGAAGAACTCACGAAGCCCTTGAATATCAAGGATGGTGCAGAGGAAGCAGCCGAAAAACCCAAGGCTGCGGCAACCACTCAGCAGTTCAAGCTGATGCTTTTGGTGATGATGGTGGTGCAAAACTCTTCAACTGTGCTTGTGGGAAGGCACACACGTTCTTCCGTGCCCCCAGAACAGTTGTACTCAGTCAATCACTTGATTTTGACGTGTGAATTGCTCAAGGTTGGTGATCCCTGCTAGTTTTGGCATGTTACGTCGATATTATTTGTTACAGGCCCTTTTTACTCACACAAATCTCCCCTTCTTTTCACTTGACTTTCAGTTCCTTCTCTCATGTGCCTTGGAATACAAACAAACAAACGGGCAGCTCATGTCATCAATTCAGCTTCATGTTTTGGATCGTCCCAAGGATGCTCTCAAAATTTTGGTTCCTGCACTCCTTTATCTGCTTCAAAATTCACTTTTGTATGTAGCCTTGTCGAACTTGACAGCACCTATTTTTCAGGTGACATACCAAGCAAAATTAGTTTCAGAAGTTACAAGAGGTGACGCATAATA